>DVXP01000260.1:0-23623 GCA_018235645.1 Junonia grisea | reverse complement strand
GTCTAAGAAGTTTGTATTTTATGTGGAACTTACCGATTTCGCGCTAAACTAAATTTAGAACTTACCAGAAGTTTTTTACACTGTTATGACACTGCTGTCGTCGTCTTTCAAGCCGCAGGTGCATTATTTAACACTCTCCAAAAATATGATCAAATAGCATATAAAAAATAAAATAATAAAATAAACTTTGTTAAAAGCCCAATTATTTTAAGTAATTAACTACATATACCTACTGCAATCATTTAATTAATTATCATAATTACATAATCGTCTGCTAAAATGACTATATTATGTAACACAACATATAATAATATTATATTGCCATTTCCCGCCATTTTTTCAGTATTCTCTTGCTGTTTTTTTTTCGATGTTTAGTTAGATCTATGACCATACAGCCTAACAATATTTTTAATTAGATATGTGTTACGTATCTAATAATTTTAACATGATTTAAGAAAATAATATTCAATTTAAGAAATATTTTGAATTGAAGATTGTCTTAAAATCAAGTCTCTATTTTGAGAAAAAAAAAGAGTTTTAAGGGTTATCTAGTAAAAGTCATAAAGGTAATCAATGCCGTCTTTATCATAGTTTACACGGGGCCCGTGTCCAGGGCCCCCACTTTCAGGGGGGGCCCGAAAGGCCTACAATTTTTCTCACACATTTATTCTAAAAAAAATTGTCAAACACATTGCTTTTTCGCAAATTAGAAACCCTAATACCTAATCATAATACGATGTGGATCGTCAATTTTATCAATGAATGATTTAACATGATTTTACAGCTTAATTTTTAACATTCGATAGTTATTGTGAGAAATAAACAAAGTGTTTTACTGAATCTAATCTAATCTATCTATCTATCTAATATATTTAAACGAGCAATTCTTGTATATTTATTTATACCTACGCTCATACGATCTCAGAAACAAAGGTAACTATTTCGCTGAAATTTAGTTTGCGGGGCGGTTTTGGGGGTGAAAAATCTATCTAAATTTTAAGTTTTCATGCGTTTTTCTTTTGCTTTTATTATACGGTAAGTATGGTCGCTAACTCGATCGACAGTACCTGGTTGAAATCCAAAAGTTAATGTATTTTTTTTATTTATTGAAATATTATGTACTATTTTTTGTGTTTTTGTTTTCAAAATTTATTTTTGTGTTTTTGTCTGTGTTAAAAAAAACTATTAGAATCTTTATGGTTATTATTCTTAATAATATTAACTACACAGTAATTAAGCGATACAACGATTGGGCTCGTTTGATTTGTCTTACCTGATTGGTAACTAGGGTCTGATGATGGAGCTGGAAGGTGGCCATAGTTCAGTAATTAAGTGACATACATAATCCCACTGAATTTGGGTCCGTTTCATTCGTCTCTGTGTGTGCTATATGTTGGATGGTAACCAAGGTCTGATGATGGAGCTGGCACGTGGTTATTATAAATAATAATAAATATGCAAATATAGACAAATCACACAGATTGAGCTAGCCCAATAGATAAACATCCAGGACCGAGGCCAATCAAGAAAATATCGTTTTCCATCATGACCTGGCCGGGGATCAAACCAGGGGCTTCCACGTCGCAGGCAGGCGTGTTGACCGCTGCACCACGGAGGTCGTCAATATTGGAACTCAGTAATTAAGACATGTCATGATCTCACCGAATTTGGGTTCGATTGATTCGTCTCGGCGAGTACTTTGGTGCTGTATGGTAACCAGTCTGATGTTGGAGCTGAGAGGTAGTTTTTGGAACTCAGTAATTAAGCAACATGATCACATAGAATTTGGATTCCTTTGGTTCATCTCGGCGAGTACTTTGGAGCTGGATGGTAACCAGGGTTTGTTGATTGAGCTGGAATGTGAGCACGGAAACTCAATATTTTATACAGACCCATCCAGTTTGGTCTCGTATGACTTGTTTGACTAGTACTTTGGTGCTAGATGATATCCAGGGTCTGAACTCAGTAGTTAGACGATACAACCGCGTCGAGTTTGATTTGTCACAATGTTTGAGCCGTTAGTTAATGGGATGTGGTATGGTGGACGTGAAAAAAATGTTTAAAATTTTAGAATTCAATTTACGTTTTAGTTATTTTTAAAGATGGTAGTATAATTCACGTTTTTCACTAACCAAAAGGGCCCCCAATTTTTGTGTGCCTAAGGACCCCAGCCTAGATTAAGACGGCCCTGACGGTAATATACCTAGTGGAATTCCGCTATTCCTTATATTCAATTCGCTATTGTTCAATTCCTATTCCGCTAGGTACTAACTTTATGGTAAAACTATAACAATCTGAAATACATTCAATATTGAAAATTGAATAAAACAAAAAACGTTTTGCGCGGGTCACAAAAAAACATTTAATGGTACTAATGGTCAGATATTTATAAGTTAAGTTGGTCAATCTAAATTGTTCACACTTAAGAGACCTGCCGTAATCTTATTTGTTACAAATAGGTACGTACCCAATCTTGAATAGTATGTCAATCTCAGCATTCCTGTCACGTGCCATCAAAATTGTTTGCCCAGAGGTCGCCCACCTATTCCAAAATGGCGGCAGCTGGACGGCGGAAAATGACATTAGCAATAATACAGAAACTCTTTTGTTACAAAAAAAAATCGTTGTCTTGTGTTAACTATACAAAGCGATTGGAATGATCGTTTTAAAATTACTATTTTATTAACATTATCTACAAAAATTTTAGTATTCATGAATATTTTGTAAAGCATTTCCATTTCACACTAGCTTTTGTCCGCGAGTCTTCCTGCTCTCAAAATACACATTTATATTATTGTTTTATCGTAATGTATGTAAAAGAAAAAAAAAATGTTCGTTTGCTTTTGGGTATATCCTCTTATTTAATCTAAGTTGCTAAATCTCCATTTGCTAAATTTTATGACAATTCGTTCAGTAGTTACGGTGCGAAAGCGGAACAATGAAATTTGCAATAGGAATTATGATAAAAAACTCGAGTGGTTCGCGAAAAACTTTTCGCAAAACATCGGCAAACTTTGCAAATTGCATAAAATTAATACAACCAACAATTCGAAGCGGTAAATGGTAATGTGACCCCTGGCACGGGTGCGTTTTTGTCTTACCCCGTTATTCATCTTGCCCTTGTTCACACTATTTCTTTCTATATTTCTTCTTCTAAAAGTCTGTTTAAACCATTAGGTTTAGTTTAAATATTTATTTCTATAAATCTTCCACCTTATTCAGCGTGTTTACGTAAATTAACATAGGTAAACAAACATATTTTGAAATTAACGACAGTAACGTATTAACTTTCGAGATTGCCGACGAAATATCTTCCGATAAGTTATTTCGAGTTGCCGTTGAGAGAATTCTTCTTAATCAAAGGGATGAAATCATACGAGAGTTTCGCAAATATGGAACCCCACTCGAAACGAATTTCTTTCAGCAAACACTATCCAATGTTTACCGCTGTTGCCGCACCGAGAAAATTAAGTGTATTTTATATTAATACCTATTTTTTTACTGACTTAACTTTTATAAACATATTTTTATTTAAGTTCCTTCGAAAGAGATCATTCTTAATTTAATTAGTTTTACGTAATATCTCTAGTAATATTTTTTTTCATTCATAGGTACGTTATTTTTATTGGTACAAAATTTGTACTACAAATTACCAGCATTAATTACTAATTAGAGACCATTATTAAAGCTGTTGTGAGAATGGGTTTTAGTTATATTTGTTTCTTACATTTCCTTTGAATTAAAAGTACAAGTAAAGAACACACCGATGGTCGTTGGACGATTTAAATCGCCGATGGTAACGGTTTAAGCCCTGGTTAACACCGCCGAGTTTTCAAATGGTAAAATTTGTCGTGTTCGGCGGTGGAGGAAACATGCATGTGCCAGGGGAAATTTTAACACATATAGGTGTTGTAATATATATGACCTTATTATTGAATGAGTTAGAAAAAGTATTTGAAAAGAATTTATTTTATATTTAAAAATATAACAATAGGTACCTATATCCTTCGCACGCAGTGGAGCAGCGTGGTGGATTAGTAGACAGTGATTAAGCTCTTAACCTTCTCCTTAATAGGAGATGATGAAGCAGTGGGACATTTACAGGCTGTTACACTACTATTTAGACAATTGTATTAAATTAAATTGTAACTAATATTATGAATTACACCATATTTCATTACATACAAGTAATGTATTAATAACATAGTTTGTTAAAGTAAAAATTTATATTACCTACCTACGAAACTCAGTGTGTTACACATTCGAATTACGTAAGTTACCTGCTCTTATGCATAAGTTGTTTATTTTTAAACAGCCGTTCATAATGCGGCTAGGTCATGTATAAATTAAAGACCGAATGGAGGGTATACTGGCACGGCTTACACCAGTTCAAAGGGGTTGCTAGCGTTGAAAAGTTCCATTTTAAAAATTATGCTTTCATAAAGTGAACCGGAGACCATTAAAGCCTACGCTTTCAAATTAAAGTGCATTTTAAAAGTAAAATGGAAAAGCGGTCAAATAGTTAATGAGTCATTTCTGCAATCCGTGTTTATCCATATAGGCTGTTATATAAATTAAATTTCCCGGGTTCTTTAATTATTTATTGCTTTATTAATTCATTCGCATGGCCAAAACTGGAATTAGGTCGTACCTATGCCTAGCTATAGGTTGCATATCACTACACCCAGTAAACGAATAACGAGTGCAAATCATGGCTTACAGAAGTTATAGGAATGAAAGGATAATGTTTTGTTTAACACATCAATAAATTCCCTATTAGTTACAATATTTCGAAACTTTGAAACGTAGGTATTTCTTATAATTCCAAAAAGTACCTATATACCTACCTAACTCACGAATTTTGCATTCATTGTAGTGGCGTGGCAATAGTTAGATTTATTGTGGGCAAAACATATTTCCCCAAGAGCCTTATGTGGCGACTAAAAAGGGGTCATCCGAAATACTAAACAATATTTAAAACAACCAGGAGCTTTCGACCACTAGGCCCTTCCAACCGCAAGCCCGTGGGCGATGGTCTAAATCGCCCACGCCTTTCGCAGCCGCTGTCACTGCTTTATGAAACGCCCCCGCGAATAATTTATACCTACATAATAAAAATGAAACGCTAAATATTCCTAAGCTGATATTAACTCGAGAAAGGCTAACCGACTTTGATAATTCTTTTCTGTAATATTCCTTGAAGTTCGAGGATGGCCAAAGGATGGCTCTTACGGAAAGAAAAACTTAAAATTGAACTCGGTAGGTGGCGCTAGTACTGGACGATGTCCGTGGGGTCTGCTAGTAGTTTATATATGCCCTTTCTTCCCTACAAAAAACTTGTTTTTAATAAATAATTATTTTTTGGACAACTAAATGTAACGTTATTTATCTATGTATCCATGTAGATTGTAGACTATGACACCTACTAATTACTTAATTACGCCACCTGTCGGTTACCTCTCAAACTACTTGACATTCTAAGTAAATTTTTATAACTACCAACTTCATTAATCTACCATCTACCGGAGTTTTGCGCAAACTATGACTGTAAATGTATCAGCGAATTACGTAGATTCCGTTGAAAAAAATTATGCCTAAACGGTATTTTTAAATATTGTATGCATTATTTCGAGGCATTTAAATTTAAATATATATATTAGTTTTGCGAAATTGTCTTTTCATCGCTCCAACTTTTTCTTATTATCTAATGTAAGAATTATTTATTTATTAAAATTTTTCAGTTGTTAAACTTCTTACAATAATATAAATTTTGTTGGTTGTTAAAATATCCATTACTGTTGTGTTGAGCCAAATGTTTTAATATCCAGTGGTATAACTTTGAACGTATTAATTTTTTTTTATTAAATATCCTACTGTTTATCTACTTTGATTTCATCAATATTTTCTTTGATATTACCGCTGCATTCTTCATCATTTCTAAAATTCTTTTTCTTCAATTTTCTTTATTTATGAAATTCTTCCACTAATTGTTAGTTAATGAGAATTCAAAATGAATTTGGGTTGGAAATTTTTCGATATAATATACCTACAGGCTTCTTATTTTAAAGGCTTCTTATTCGCATCATCACTATCCGCGGACGGAAAAATTGACACCGAATATAAGAATTGGTCTCAAGTTTTTCGTTTGCTTCTTAAAATTTCGGTATTCACTGATTCGCAACTCATTATAAGTATTTTTCCTTTATGAAACATCGAAATATTTTAAGTAGATACCTAATATTGAAACGTGTTGAGATCGTTAAAAATAAGGCGAAAAATAAAAATTGCGATACAAAATGGGTCATGACAAACACAAGAAAGGGCTTTTCGTTTCACAAATTCTGTATTCGCGATTTGTACAAGGAACCGTGGTATATCCTATATTCATGGTATATTTATGGAACGTATACCACGCGCATAAAAGGTGCTGTACATTAAAGCATCTCAGGATATAATATAAATGAAATAATAGCTTATAGGAATAGCAAAAAAGTGTATTTTTGAATCATTTGGAAGTGACATCAATTTGGGTCATTTAACAATTACATCTTATTGAAGATTACGTGTACTGTAAACAGTTGCGTCGTATTTTCAGAAACATTTACAATTACTCATACCTTGTTCTTACGTTTTAAAAGAAACATTACAACTAATAGAATCAATAAACGAACTAGAGACATACATTTCGACATATACTCGTAACTAATAGTTTAACAACAAAAATACAAATGCTTCATTTTTTATGCGGTAATGAACTAAGAGCTATCAACATTAAAAATCACGCCATTACAGCAAAGCTTACTCCGATTAATTCAGTGCATCTATAACATCACCAATGGTCTATAAATAGATTTGACGCTAAGATGTTATCGGGTCTGTCACTGAAGATCAATAAAGATCATCTATTCATTGAGGTGGAGATTTCTTTGATTGGTGATAACTAAGCCTTGCCAAAATGATGTGTTTTCAAAGTTGCTCTTAGACCGTAAGAAAACGTACCGAATTAAATATTACCTTACATTCTAATCAACTATAACTATATAGAATGATGAAAATAATCACAGATTCACTGCCATGATAATATGGCTACATTTTTAGGGAACATCCAATTAACGAATCAACGTCACTAGAAACACATTTAAAACTCTTTCAATTTCTCAACTTTCACTATAGGATTAATGTTTATAATATCGTTCAACTTCTTCAACGTAAATGGAACCATCGTGTTGCAAAAGGACATCATTGTTGTCACGCCTTCGAGGCCATCCGTCGAAGGTCGCGATCCGTAGTATGAAAACTCTTCAGGATCATTCTGTACGTCAAAAGGTAATTTTGTCGTCGATTTTCTCGCAAAGGGCTTGTTAAATGGCAACTTTGTAGTCGATTTCTTAGCTACTTTTTTACTTGGCGGTAAATCTGAGACGCTGCTTCTTTTCATTCCCACATCCTCTTCATCGTCTAAATTAATAACTTCTTCATTTGGCAATGACTCGTGTTTTGATACTACTGTATATTTGAGGCTAGAGTTGTGACTTGAAATGTTGTGAACTTTCAAATCCTTTATCTGAGAGAACTTCTGATCGCATCTACCACAAGCATAAAGCATAACTTTAGACTCACTACTCAATGTAACCAATTTATTAAATACGTAATTTACACTCATCGAACCATGAAAACTTTTATGGTGGTTGAAATATGCATTTACATCTTTGTGTAACGTGAAGCAGATGCCACATTTAACCACAACTTCCCCTTTCTTGCCGAAAGTTGTTAGAGTTTTATCGTGAACGTGTGTAGTGATCTCAGCCTCTGTAAATTCATTCCGACACACCAGGCATATTAATTTTGTTACATCAAGCGCCTTAGCCGATTGATTTTGTAAATACTTCGAAGGTGGTTCTGCAGGAATCTGGGTGGATACAATATTAATGGGTTGATTTTCATGTGCAGATTTTTGATGTTGTTCTAAATTCTTTTTTATTCCAGTGACGCCACAATACGCACATGTTAGAGGTTTTAAATTATAATGACGCAATATGTGATCACGAAGGAATCTACTATTAGATGAGGAGTATTCACAATGTGGACAATTTCTTTGCGTTCTCACTTTTCGATTCTCCAGGGGTTCGTCAATGACTAATTTATCATCGTCATTATCCGTATTAACAAATGGCTCGTAAAACGGCTCTTGCGTTTTACGGGCCATTTGTTCTTCTGGAGTGGGTATTCTTTCCTCGTATCGGACGACAAGTAACGAATTTTCTGGGACTTCAGTTTCCTTTTCAGCTGCCTCAGAATTAACCCCAGAACTTTGTGAAGGCAGTGGCACATAATTCATACTGAGTTTTTGTACACGGATAACTGCATCGACCCAAGCCATTCGAGTCACTGGATCTCTAGTGACTTCCACTGGCCGAGCCGATTGTCCTGGATGTAAGCTTCTACAGTGAAATTGTGCTTCGTGATAAGTTTGGAATGTCACACTGCAATTGCTGCAGAACCACCTGAAATAATACAATATGATTATCTAAACTACTTGTATACGTACGGTTATATTAAATACAACGAGAATCTTTCTGCAAGCTACATATTTTAACTCTCAAGCACATTTATTTGACTTTTACACTTACCTCATTTTATTCAATTCACTTTCCAAGTGATTTTTCATAGCATCCGCTTCCTTAAACATTGAGTGACACTTAGGGCAGCAGAATGACATATTTACCGAAACTCCGAGCGATCCAAATAAGCGTTCCAGTTCTAACATAGTTAGTTTATTTGAAGGTTTGTTGTTTGATGATGGTTGATTAATTTGATTTCCATCGGTTAAAGGCTTAGGCGGAGATTTTGGTCTGGACGGTCCGGGTGCAGATCTCAAAATTTCTTCTTTTTGCTTTGCAAGATTTTCTTTATTTTTCTGTATGAGCTCTGTTTGATACTCTAAAAGTTTTGTAACCCAAGTCTCAACTCGAACGTCCGTTTGCAAGGCAATGGGCTCCTTGTTTTGCCTGTGTTCTGTTTGCATGTGACCACTTAGACCGGCCTTATGGAATGCTTTGTAAGAACAAATACTGCAACCCCACCTGTAAATTTATAATATTTTATTGAAACAACACAACAAATATTTTATTAAATTTTAGTTTTAATATTAAACATAATCATTAATTTAAATTTAATTGTATTTTTTTTCTTTTTGTTTTCATTTCTTTAAAATTCATCATTAGATATCCATTACATATTGTACTTTTAAAATAATCTATTAAGAGGCTATTTCTTAATTTATAGTGTTTAGATAAATGAAAAATTTAGGCACAAACACTTACTTTCTATATTTCAGTTCTTCATACAGGTGTGACTGCATTGCATCTATATTATCTTCAACGACGTTTTTACATAAAGAACACTTATATTTAAGACCATTTGGCTCACAAAATTCACCAAAATCTTTACACAAATCTTCGATAGTTTCTTCAACAGATTCTACCACTTCTTTTTTTACCAAATTCAAATCAACCTCTGGAGTCACTGGTTTTGATAATGGAAGACAAACTTTTGGTGTTGGAGACACATCACTCGGTTCCTCAGATTTAATTTTAGGTTCCGTAGCATCACACTTCTGGCTCTGTTTTTGCCAGAGAGGTATACCGTCTGGATTTTCTGGCACAGAACCCTCACGATAGTAATAATAGAAAATCTCTTCCTTTTTATCAGAATGCGATTTATTCTGATGTTTAGTGATGTTCTCAGAATTGGAAGTCCTGAACGCGCAATATGCACATTTGTATTGCATTTTAGAATTATGTACTTTGGCACAATGATCAACGACTTCTGGGCGCAACAGACTCTTAAATTTACATAAACCACATAGCCAAGGTTTCAAATCCATTGTAGGAGCTGATATCTGAGCCTGACTTGTATTTACTGGTACTGTATTACCTTCTTCTCTCACCACCATAACTTGCCCACTCTTATGAATATCGGCCAAATGGCTTTCGACAATTTGGCGTTTATAATGATAATATGAGCACAACGAACAGGCATACAATGCAACGTCATGCATTTTTAAATGAGCGATAATTCGAACAGCTGTTAAAGGTTTAGACGTGTCCAATTGCTGATGCGGTGGACAATGAACACAATGATAGTCAGTAGTACCGGCATGCAACGTTTCCCAATGAAATTTAAACATAGATTCATCGACCGAAATATAGGAACAACCCTTAGCGCCACATGTGTAGCGATGTCTTTCGGGGATGTATTTCGGGTAACGAGAAACGGCTTCCGGAGGTATCATGAGCGTAATCGTGGTATTACTATCAATTTTGTTCTTTTCTGGAGTTCTAGATACAATTGAACTTGATGCAAGATTAAGCATCTTATCAAAATGTTTTTCGTTTGTCTCAAGGTGTGGGACAGGATTAACCGGTGCAGTTTGTGGTACAATTTGTTGTTCAGCATGAAGTTGCAAATGTCTCACCATGTTAAGCCTCACTTTCGTGCTAAACTCACACAGGGAACAGAAAACAGAATCATCTAATATTGGATTTATAGGTAGCATGTTAACATCTTCAGGTCCAAATCTTTTGACTTTTTCAGGAGGTTCTATAGTTTTTTCTTTGTTAACCAAAGGCCGTTTTCGTCTACCATATGTCGCCGGTTTGATACTAGACGATGCAAGAGAATTGTCTACAGTTAACACGTTCGAATGAACAGTTCGTTTGTGTTCTCTTACCTGGGCGAGCGAAGTGAACTTGCTTGGACATTGGAAACAAGCATAATACCGGCAAATCTCAGCATGTGTTTTAGTATAATGGGTTACAATATTTTTTTTGTTTATTTTTATTGGACAATGAGCGCAAGGTATAGGGTCGGGTATCAAACTGAAACAAGCGTTAATATGCTTCCTAAAACCCGCACCACACTTCAAAGTCAAGTTACATTTTGCGCATAAAAATAATTGTGTGAGTGGTAACACCTTTGGTTCAGGTTGTGCGTTAACCTGTGTATTAGCCGAAGATTGATCGTTAGACAAATCAACAACATTTTGACTGGCATCTTCGTCGTCACTATCTAAGCAATATACAACAGAATCATTCAGAGATTTTTCAGGACTCTTTTCAACCATTTCTGTCTTTATAATAGGTGTTAACTGAGTTTCTGCTAGAGCTTGAGAATGTATTATAGGTGTGGTAGCTCTTTGTGGCAAGTTTTCTTCAAACAAACTTGTGTTTTCTGCGAGGTTTGGGCTAATATCAGTAGAAGTTGATTCCTTGTTAGTAGCTTCAGTTTCGACTCCCGCCGCCATCGATTCAAACATGAGAGTTGTATGTCCAATTAACTTTTCCAGTTCGATCGATCTCTCAGCTTCTCTAACAGGATTTTCCTTGAAAGTGTTCGGTTTAACTTCAATAGCTGGTATATCAGATTTATTTAAGTGTGCCAAAGGCAAAACTCTGAATTCAGATGTCCCTTCCTGTAATGATATTATAGGAATATTAGAATAGTGACAGAATCAAACAAAGGCATTTATATAAATATTTATAATTTTATTATAAATAACTTAATAAAATAGAGGATCCTATATACCTTATTCGTAATTATTCTTAAATACGCTTTTGGTTGTTTGTCAGGATGATTTGCAGATGCGTGTGCAAGCAATTCTGTTTCATTATCAGCTCCAAATACACACCATGAACATTGATATAATTTTAACCCATGGGTTTTTAAGTGGCGTATCAAGTCAGCGGGTGATGATAAAGTCGCTGAGCACATCTAAAATACATAGTAATGTTACATAAATCTTTAAAAAGTATTATTTAAAACTATTACTTTTCAAATAATAGAGGTATACATACAAA
The DNA here is from genome assembly GCA_018235645.1 of Junonia grisea. Lineage (NCBI taxonomy): Eukaryota > Metazoa > Arthropoda > Insecta > Lepidoptera > Nymphalidae > Junonia > Junonia grisea. The sequence continues at coordinate 11,765 of DVXP01000260.1, read as the reverse complement.
GCACGAATGTTCTGTGGCAGAAGCATGTCGTATCATTAAATGTTCACAAAACTTTCCTGGGGTATAAGTTTTAAATTTACAAGGTTCATCAGAACCGCTACTAGCTGAAAAGACAGAAAATGACAACATAAGTAGTGTTTTTATGTGAAATAAACTCTTGTCAAATAGTCAGTTAAAAATTAATTGAACTGTTAAAAAACATTGATTCGCCAACAGTAAATTAGTATGTCGACGGTTAAGAATCAATAGTGTCTAACTCAAAAAAGTCAACTTTACCGTAGGGAAAAAAAAACATTTCTTCGCTTTATGAAATAAGTTTACAGAAATGTTTAAATCGATAAAAATGGTAAATAAATGGTATAATACTGTAAATATTGAGATGGCTGCTTGCACAACATATGCCAAATTGAACTTTAAATGTATTAAGTTAAAAAAGTGAAAACAGCCAAAATTGAGATAGACACTATTGATTCTTAACCGTCGATGTACTATTTCAAAAATAATGGCAATAGTAGTCATTAATGGAAATTGTAAAATAATTTTATAAAATCACAATACACGATTACGAGACGAAAAAGTTTTAAGTAAAAATTGATTTTTAGAAACTTATAAAAAATGCAAAAAATATTCTCTTTCATTTTGATTGTATTATTATTTTTATTATATCTTCAATATTTTATTTTAAACACAATTCAACCTACAGAAATGTAAGAAATAGAGGTACACTGTTTATTTTTAAAATCATTATTAAAATCACGAAAAATTGTGAAGATTTGTTGCTCTTTCACACAAAAACTTAACTCATTGAACTATTATAATAAACTTTATAGTAAGTAAAATACAATGTAGGTACTATACAAAAATAAACAAATAATAATAATAAAATAGGGAAGTTGCACACTTCCATATTTTTCAACCTTTCAATTACTAACAATCGTTTCTCCAATCTTTCCAGATAGCCTGTATATATACGCAGTATCATTAATACTAGTATCAAATTATCACAATAATACTTTGTATCAAAATACCACGCATGCGAAAATAAGAGTAAAATGAAGTTTCAATAAGTTACTTACCACAACAGAGATAGTAAGGAACAGCAGATTCTCGGGACAAAATATTGTCTTCTTTAATAGGTGCAGTCTGTACCACTGTGCGTAAAATTGAAACTGTAGCATTACCATGAACTCTTTTAATATGAGCGTGCACCAGTTGGCTAGCCGCTGCACGATAGAAACATATGCCACACACATATTGACAACAGCCATGACTTTTGAATACGTGTGTTATCAAATCAATTGCATTACTAGAGGAATCAAAATCACAGTAAACACATTTCAGGGAATCTTCGCCACCAACTCGTGTATGTGTTGAGGCATGAAGCAGTGCATCCTCAGCACAATCGGTTGTGAAGGAACAAAACCGACCCGCACATTTAAACACTTGTACTAATTTGATATGAGACATCATAGCTTCAAGGACAACGCGATGCTTTCTTGACATTATCTCCGCTTGAGCTTCCTCGTGCCTGTACTGTTTAACAACCTCAACGACATCTGTTCTAGGATAAGAAGGACTAGGCCTAGGTTGTTCGACACCGCTACCCAGACTTACTACACTTTCAATAACAGGTAAGGTTGGAGCATTTTCATCGGTTGGTTGAGAAATGGACGACTTTGAAATCAACTCTGATAAAGGACGTACATTAATATAAGATTTATTTATTACGACAGTTTCACTGCTAGATTTATCCGAATCAGGTTCATTTTGAGGTACTTGTTCAGATGTTTCCTCTAATACTGGAAAGTTATCAATATGTTGATCTAAGAAGTGTTGTAAGCAATCCTTAAATAAATGTACGCCTTGAGGTGTTACAATAACTTTACAGATAAAACAATATCCATCCCAATTTTCCGAATGTTTTAATTGAACATGTTTCTTAAATGAAATTAAAAGTGTAGTTCGATAGTGTAAATCTTTTCCATTAATACAGCAGATGTATTCTTTGGATCCAGATTCCGAATATTTAATTTTAAAATGAGGATAATTAAAAATATCATTTATTGCATTGGTTTCGTCAACTTTCTCAGTGTTAGAAGGTGACTCAAACTCTTCTGCTTGTTGATCTGGTTCGAATTGCAAATTGTCAAAATGTGAATCATCTTGGTCTTCATTCAATTCTGGCTCAATTTTAATAGCAGAACTTTCATTGTCATCAAAATTGGATATCTCATCAGTGTTGTCGTTCTCGAATGTAATTTTAGATTGAAATTTACTGGGTTTTATAACTTTTTCAATTTCAGTTGCTGTTTCCTTTGGTAGGGATTTAACGCTTTGTTTTTTCAAATTTCGAGAACTTTCCTCCGTAGAATCACTTCTAACGTCACTACTTTCTCCAATACTTTGATTCGAGCGTGAACTTCTTAATACACGTGGTAAACGACTTTCGGTATTAATGTTTTGAATATCTTCAACTTCAGATAGATAGTTGCTCATAATACTTTTTGCGGTTACAGATAAATTAATTGTATACACTGCAGTTTGTTCGTCATTGTGTCGTATAATAACATGAGTTTTCAGATTTTCTAAAGAAACCTGAGTATAATTACATTTCTCACAGACGTAACCAAGAAGTTGTCCTTTATTATCTTTTGGAGGAGGCGGAATGTCTAATTTAAAAGGACAACGAGTGACATTTAAACATTCGGAACAAAGCTGTTTATACTCTCCGGTGTGATTGCTTACAACATGCCAAAAGAATAATTCCAGAACTGGTTTCTGTCTACCGAATTCTTTAGAACAGAACCTACATATATACTTTTTAGAAGATATTTTCGAAATCGCTTGAAAATCTATTTTTTCAGCCTCTTTTATAGCTTGTTTGGCTATTCCAGAACTCATTCTTGATAATGGTATTTCTGAATGAGGATGTTGTCTTTTGTAATGGTATACAATATCCGCTCCATTATAAACGCATAGTCGACAATCGTAAGACGTCTGACTTTTATTGAAGCAATAATTTTTATCAGTGAAGCAATTAAGATCTGGTATTTCAATATTTTTCTCTACATCGACACTTTCATCGTTAGACAAAGCAGAATCCGATTTACGATCTATCTTTTTTTTCTTGTTCTTAGGTTTTATTATTCCTGCTTTCCACCCTTTAGAACCTCGCTTTCGTTTTACTTTTTTCTTCACTTCAGTCAGTAACTCCGTACTTCCAAAACTCTTAGAGGAGCCTACAGACTCATTCTCAGATTCAGAACTTTTTTCATCAATTTTGCTGTCATTTAGATTGTTTGTTTCATTAACAGAATCTGTTTCAAATACGTAGGGATCTTTACCATCTTTTTCTGTTTGTTTTGTCTTTAGACTCGTATTTGAAAGATCTCCTCCCACTTTAACGTTTTTATTTTTAGGAGTTTTATTCGTTTCAATTGATGTCTCTAAATCCATAGACTTTGTTTTTACCTTTGTTATCTTTTTTTTAATCGATTTGTCTGTGATGTTGCTATTTTCAGGAAGATTTAAATCATTATATTTTTCAAGAACTACTACAGGTTCTGGATTGCTATTTTCATTAATAGGTTCGTCTTTTTGACCTTTGTTCTCGTCTACTAATTTAGCTAATCGACACATTCTTATACCAGTAGCACTTAGAATATCATCTCTTATAAACATTTCCCTTATGTCGTCCTGTAATTTTTGTAATTCTCTTGACGGTTTCTTCACAACTGGTTTATCAAAACGTAAATTTGCAGCATCTGAACGTGTCAATCGTCTTTCTTCATTGGGGGTAACTTTATTTGTGTTTTTTCTTTTACCTCTTCTTGGCACATTTTTAATCTTTTTAACTGTTGCTTGAGTTTCCGTAGTTAAATCATCGTTACGTTTATCATCAGTTTTATTTTCCGTTTCTACAGATTCAACCAAACCCTTTACTTCGTTTTCATTTAGTGATTTTTCTGCGTTATTAATTTCTTCATCTTTTTTATTCGTTAATGAAGTAGAATCTTTCTCTTGGTTTTCATTATCTTCCAAAGTTTTAGCTCTGTTATCTTCTACACTTGGGTCTGGAGTGAGAGATATATCACTATCGCATTTCGTAGCAACTTCTATTTCGTTTTCTTTTTGTGAAGTTATAGGTGAATTGTCAGTTTCATTTAATTTATGTTCAATTGAATTACTTTCTATTTTTTCTGGCTCTGTTTTGTCTGCCGCATTTTCTTCGTCATCCGAAACTATTTCACTGAGTTTTTCTAATTTCTTTTTAATTTTTTCATTGTCGCTAGACTGATCTCCCAATAAACAAAGTAACTCTTTTATTTTTTTTAACACCTCTTTTGGTTCGGAAATATTTTTGGTGGTTGTTGTATCAGTAATATTATGTGTTGAGCTTATAACATAATTCATTTCACTGTTAATTTCGTTTGTGCTATCAGGTACATTATTTTGGGAGTCTATGGTGTCAGATGTAACGTTGTTATTTATCGTACTGTCAGGTTTATTTTCTATAATAACCGTGCTTCCCTTCAAATTTTGTGAGTCAGTATCTTTTTCGTCTTCTCCAGAAGTAGATACAATTGCTTCATTGCTTTGATTATCATCAACCTTGAAAATTGTCACATTTTTATGCTCCTTGTCATCACTAGTATTACTTTCGCAAGTCGATATTTCTACACTTTTCAATTCACTGTTTGTTTCAATTTTACTTACTTGACTTACGACATCGATTTTATTGCTAATGTCATCTGTTTCTTTCATTGCAGTGGTTGGACTACTAGTTTCAGGTTTACTTTCTAAATTTTCTGTCAATTTATGTTGAAGGTTTTCAGGTAAAACATCAACCACGTCTTGTTTTTCATTATCTTCCGGGCTTGTTATATTTTCTAGCATTGTTTCAAGAGTTAATTCGCTAGTAAAGCTATTTTTACTGTCTACAGTTTTCGTGGAATCCAGATCATGGTCTAAATCTGCTATTAAAGCATTAATATTGTCAATTACAGGATCAGATGTAATATTATCTGAAAATATTTCAAGGTCATCCATACCAAAACCAGTATCTAAATTAGTAGTTGCTTTTTTATCAATGGATTTTTCACTTGATTCGCTTAAAACATTTTTTGCACTTACAACTTCTTTGAACGTGACATTATGTTCTTGTAGAGTATCATCTGATTTTTCAATACTTGTAACTGGCTTTGACTGTGCAATGTCGGAGATGACATTTCTCTGTTTTTTATCGCCATCATCTGAATCTGATTCATAAACGAATGGTTTTTTACCTCTCCTTGTTCGTTTAACAGGTGATATCTCAATCGAGGAATCCAACGATAAGCTTTTACTTGCAGATCTTGTTATTCTTTTCACAACATTATCCACTGAATCCTTATTTACATTATCTAAATTATGTTCCGTTTCTATTTCCTCCTTTTTTAAGCTATTAAATGTTGCGTCCTCTTTGCTGTTATTTTGTTTATTGTTTTGAATATCGTTATCTTTATTGTTTTCCATTATTGTTGCCTTCACTATTTTAGATGAATTTATATGAGATTTCGTCTCCTTGCATTGCTTAAAAGTATTCGTCTCTTCGATTTTATCTTCTTTGCAAGTATTAGTAGACTCAACCGTTGTTTTATTTTTTAAATTACTTTCCTTTTTAATAGTAATCTTTTTGTCTGAACCAATTTTTTCTTCAGACATTTTATTATCTACCTCAACACTTGCATTACCTTTCGATTTAATTTTGCTATCTTCAATTTTAACCTCCGCTTCTGGTGGACGTTTTATTTTCGGTATTTTGTAGTTTTTAACTCCATAACCTTGCCCTAAGATAGTTCCTTTTGTAATATTATCATTAGAATACACGATACCGTAACTTTTTGAATCTTTTGATTTGCTTCTGTAACCGTCTCTGTGATTACTCTTATTTTCATATGAATTTTCTCGTCGCATTCGTGGATCTCTGTAGTTTTTTCGAGGTGAATATTTTACGTTATTCTGGTGAGGTTCTATATTTGGTTTTTGTTGATGTAAATCTTTACGACTACGAGGATCACGATATTTCATGTCTTTTTTCGTTGATTTGCTTTCTTCGTTGTTTGAATCTTCTTTAATCCATCTAGATTCTCCTTTTAATTTAAATGACTTTAAGTCAGCTTTAATATCTTTGAAGTTAAGTTTATTATCTTTTATTTCCCTACCAACACTAGCAGCACGGCGAAAATTGTTTTTATTTTCCAAATTTTTATTTATATGGTTTGAATTACGATTGTAAACTTTATGTGGGCTCGAACAACGAACTACATTTCTCCCAACACTTGCAGCGCGTTGTCTTCTAGCATCAAAACTATTATTCTTATTATTATCTTGAAATGTGGTGTTTACACTTGTATCAATTGTAAAGGAATAACCAGCGTCACGTTTAACTGACAACTGGTTTTCTTTTGAAAACGGTCTTCCGACACTAGAATCTCTTGCAGACGCATGTGATGACGTCCGACTTTTTTCACGTTGATAAGTTCGTCGGTCACTTTCATCATAATTTTTAAACTCATTTTGATAACGATTATCATAACTTCTACCGCTTGTTCCACGATTTCGATTAAATGATCTATCGTTGTCATAATCTCTATTGTATCGTCCTACACTAGTTTCACGACGTGCTTCTCTGAAATTACGTCCACCGTGATCGTAATTTTTGTTCCTTTCATTTCTTCCTATACTTTGTTCTCTTTGGTACCTTCTATATGAATCTTGATTGTTATTCCTATTATTGTGGTCAGACTTATATGAATTGGCATTAAACTTAGAGTCATGAAAATAGCCTCGGTCTCTATCTTCGTCACGATTGTGATAGTTATCATAATCGGAATTCCTATTCAACCTTGGATCTAGTGGTTTTCCAAATGACTGGCTGGGAACAGGCTGATTAAAATCTGGTCTTACAAATGGCGAAGGTAGCAAAGGTTCTGGTCGTCCAAAAGGATGGTTTGGAGTGGACGGACATTCTGCTCTACCAAAAGGATGAACTGGTGTCATCGGTGCATCCATTCTTCCAAAAGAAGGAGTAGGTGTTGCTGGGCAATCTAATCTTCCAAATGGGTGATTTGGCGTTGGCGGACACTCCATTCTATGGCTTGAGTCAATTTTATCAAAAAGAAAGCGATCATTTCTGGGACTGTTTTGATATTGTTCGAATGTGGAATTATTACTATCTCTTTGTATAGAGTTGCCTCTATTATCTCTGTAATCAGTGTCCCGCTTTGATGGTATGTGTCTTGAATCTCTATAATCTACATCTCTTTGACTTGAATTACTTCTTGGATCGTCCCAAAATGGCATTCTATTACTATCTGGACTATTCCATTGTTTTTCTGTATTGTCCCGAGCATCTGCAATGGGAAACATTGGCGCATATACGTGTTTTTGATTTAAATAATCATCGTTATCGAATGTTTGGCGAGATGGAGTCATTTCAAAAGATCTTGCATTAGGTGTCATATTTGGAACATTTGGTGTTCTGATTGGTGTCATGTTTGGCCCAAAGTTGGGTGGCATTATAGGTGTTGTATTAGGAGGCATGTTTGGTGGCATAATAATTCTGTTATTAGCTATATTAACATTTAATGACAATGACGAGTTAGGATTTCCATTTTGAAGTAAATTTATGTTTGCTACTGTATTAACGTAATTTACAGCCGTTCTCCCAGTTTTATCAGCATTTATCATGTACGGATTTGGGCTTTCTGGCAAAACATTAATATCTTTCTTCGTCCTCGGATCAAGTAGTGTCTTCGTAATGTTTTCATTGCTTTTTATTGGTTCTCTATCTAAACTAAAAGATTTTTGAGTATTTTCTTTTGAGAATGTTAACACATTTCGATCATCGGGAATTAAATTAGATTGTAAAACTGGCAAAATTTTTCTCATATCTATATCTGTCTCTGAACTAACAATTGTTGTCTGAACAGGATCACTAGGAATAATCACCGGAGGCTTTATGCCAGTATCTGCGAAATCTTCATGGTCGGGTGATTTAGGAGCTAAATTCCCATAAATGTCATCCATGGACATAGTAGACCTATCTTCATCATCTGAGCTTCCTTCTAAAGGTAATTTCGAGAGGAAGTTAAACCGTTCACATTCTTTTTCCGTCAATTTCAAACTCTGTTTTTTACTCAATTCTTCTTTATTAACATTAGAGGCTTCATTGCTAACGTTTTTTATAGGAGCATTTGTTTTAGCTTTATACTTTTCGATTGATATCCTTTTCTTAGACCCAATTTCGTGAGCATTTACTACTTTTGTTATTTTGGGTTGATGTAACAGTGGCGTGTCAGCCTCTGAACTGAGAACACTGTTTGTTTCACTCAGTATTTCTTTTTTTAGAGCTTGTAAAATATCGATTTCTGATACTTTTTTAGTCGGCTCTAATAACGGTATTTCAACATTTTCAGTTGTTTTAGTTTCATTTTTACCCATGTTTGCGGCATTCTGTTTATTAGGTAAAGTTAGGTGAGCGCTAGACTTATCGTCAGTCATATTTTTACTAATATCGTCTTCTTGTTCCATGATTGTCTTATAGAAATTAGGTTTTTTTATTTCTTTTGATTCAAGGAAATCTGCTTCTTTTTCCATATCAAGTCCTGTTTTTTCTTCCATCTCGTTCCCTCCGCCTATTTCGGCTTCCTTATTTTCATTTTTAATATTTTCCACAACCTTTTGATTATCAACTTCAACAGATACCTGATGATCATCACTAGTATTTGGTTTATTATCTTTAACGGTGGCATTCTTTTGACAATTGTTGTCAAGTTTATCTTTTTCATTTTCACTACTTTGATTTTTATTGCAATATGTTTCAAAATCAGAGGTGTCAACAGGCATTATTTTATCATGTTCCCTAGTCGGCGTTGGTTTGTTTTTATCAGAATTTATAACAAGACATATTTGTATTTTACGTGGCTTTTCATCATTGGATACTTTATTTGACGGTTTTATAGATAATTTATCTTTATCCATCACTAAACTGCCGTATATACTTTCAATAGCTTCACTTTCACTATCAGACAGTTCTCCTTCTTCTACCTCCTCAGTTTTAATGGATTTCGTACCTTTTTTCTTATACGATTTGAGAATCAGATCTGAAATATCCTCATTAGTTCCTGTGTCTTTTAATTCACCGAGTATTTGAGTCCGTAACTCACGCAATGTGTCAATGTCTACGTCATTATCACTACAGTTTATAATCCTTGACAGAATGTCTTTCGTATTTAAAGAGCTTAAGCTTTCTTCGGGCACATTTAAAGTTATATTAAGATCTTTAGATTCCATGTCTTTAGTTTTAGTTTTTATCGGCTTTTTACGTTCTTTTCTGTGATATGACGGCGAACGCCGGCGTGGTGATTTTTTCGGTGACCTTCTACTGTAAAGTGGTTTTTCAGTTGGATTTTCGTCTGCAGACCAGGAACTTTGTTTTGGCTCCGGTGAATGTAATACTCGAGTGTAGTTTCGTTTAGATATTTGCGGAGAAGGTTCTTTCATTATGTTAGCAATTGGACGTGTAGGAGACATCGATGATTTATTGGGTCTGCGTTGAAATAAAGCTGGTTCTTTACTTCCAGGTACACATACTTCTTCCGTTTCACTTGCTCTTGCAATTTCTGGTAACGTTTCTACACTTTCTTTTTGTAATTTTGTCACAGCTGATTTTAGCTTGTGCCTGACCGCATTTAAATCGACTTTGTCTTTTTGGGAAGTGTTCGCGTCCTTTTTTGGGACAGGCATTGAATCTCTCTAAAAATAAATAATTTATTATAAGTTAATTTTAATTCTTATTCGTTTACCATTTTTAAAAACACATAGTAAAACCTATGATCTTACCTGCTCCACTTTTTCGTATAAATTAACTAAAACTTGTTCACATTTTAATAAATTCTCCATTTTCATTCTGCAACAAAAAAAATTTAACATTCATTTCACAATTACTTTAAGACACTTAGTGTGTAAATACTATCCAAACAGAAGACACTCGTGTATAACAAATACGGTTATTTTGAACAATATTTATATGGGCTCAACTAAGAGTGGAGACTAACTTATATTAATGTAACATAACATATATATACATATACCACTTTCGGCGTTAGGCGGGCGGTACATTGTACTGACACGAACGGTCTCATCATATTAACGTCGTACATTAAATTAAAATTACTTAGTCGCCTACCTTATAGGTGTTAGCTGACATAATCTGTTAATGATGGTTTTAAAAAAAATGAACTAAATTAAAATAAGTATATGCACCTTTTCTTTTTGTCCATAAGAAGATCTCTTAGAGACCTTATCTTATCGAGTTGTGCCTGCCTGGGATTGGACGATGAACTCGTATTTTCCAGTCTCTTGATCATACTTTCCAGAAATGGAATGTACTTCTTCATCTCCTCGAACTTGCGATCGTACTCCGAATCCATTTTTATGACTGAAAATGTACAATTTCTTTATAATATAGAACTACCAGAATAACCAAATTATTAAACGAAAAACCATTACTACTTAAAAAGACTTTTTCAAGGAAAATAAATACTTTTTTTTTTTTTGTATGTTACAGAAGATCCGAGACAGAAACATTTCTATAAAAATTTTGTTCGATCATTGAAATGTGCGAAATTTTAGAACAAGCGGTAAAATTTATGTCATTATGGTGCGAACTTTTAAAAATTAGCAACGATTTTAAAGCAGCAATGCGTGACTCAGACATTAGTGGAACTCTTAAAAAAAATCTCGAATTAAATGGAATCAAAACAAAGATATTCCAATTTTTACATATTACTAAAAAAATATACTCTACTGTTTAAGTCATACAACATAAGAAATTTGAAAATATTTAGACCTGAAACCATTTAATCCATTCTTTTGATTTGCGTATCTGAAGATTTCTGAAGATCAAATTCAGCCATAGCCATTTTCACACTATTTATTAAATGTAAAGATTTTCCTTAGGTATTCATTTTAAAATCAAAAACTATATTTCACTAGCGACGCAACCTGGCTTCACACGTGCAATATGACAGACATTTTTATCGATATTTTTTAAGAAACTCCATTGTATAAAATACAAATTTTGTGTACATCACACTACGACGCATATGAATTTCTTGACTTTTCATAACCACAATATGAATGTATTGTACTAAAATAACTACATTAAAAATAACTAGGTAGCACACAGTGAAAGCAAATTTTATTCTATGTGAAGATTAAAAACGATATATTACAAACGTATTACGTAACTAGCTGATGCCCGCGGCGTTGCACGCGTTTTATCGGTTTCGGGTATAAATATATATATTTCTGTTAATTATTATTGAAATATGTATGTATATGTTAGATTTAAATTTATTACACATTAATATCTTGATAATGTTGCCTATGCTTATTATCTATCATCACTCTTTTTTTTAGTTTATGTGTTGTGATCGTGAATCGTATCCGAAACATACGCTGGAAGGAAAATAGTGACCATGATTATTTTTTGTGGGAAAGTGAAAATTCTTGGTTACTATTAACTTTTCTGATATAAAAAGTAGCCTATATGTTGGCGGAGCTCCTAAGCTACTTCTGAGATTATTATTATTCAGCCGTTTCTGAGATTATTGCGCATAAACACACAGACAAACAGACCATCAGACAGACAGACAGACAGACAGACAGACAGACAGACAGACAGACAGACAGACAGACAGACAGACAGACAGACAGAC
>DVXP01000259.1:0-23657 GCA_018235645.1 Junonia grisea | reverse complement strand
AACATAGGCTATATTAAATCTTCAAAAAGTTGGGGATTACCGTGCGAAGCCGGGCCGGTCTGCTAGTAATTAATATAGTTGGGATTTAAAAATGGTCTCGTGATATGAGTGTCAAAATAATACAGGCGACCGTTAGGTTTTACTGTTTGTCTTGTATCGGTTCCCAAGCTAAACCACTAACTGTAAGGTGTTTTATGGTTTCTCTATGTTTACGACTGATATAACGCTTGTAGTCATTATCGCCTCGATCAAATGTTGAAGTTACCGCACCGCCCTCAATGTCGCTATTCACAAGCCACATACTCATACAGTAGTGTTTACGCGGTCACTCTACTGCACACGAAACCGCGCAATCAATAACACCTTGTCCTAAAATTTACCTAATTCTATATCTGCAGGGCTATTCCGACGAACAATCGAGACTCACTTAAGCGAATTTTTTACATTTCACTCACACGATTGTACATGTAGCGCCACGTGAGGCACCGAGTCGTACTAAAGTATATGTCATTTTTGGCGTAAAATGCATGCATTGGATATTCTGTAGCAAGTTTTTAACGATTCAAATTTGACAAACCGACTGAGGGAAATGACTATATTCACTTGAGATTTTTAATCGGAATAACCTACCGCCCGCGTTTGTCGAGTAACCTACCGATTGTTCAAATGACTTGAATTTAAATCTCATTTTGAAAATCGTTAAAAACTCGTATCGACGTCCGATCGTTTGTTATACGAGGTCGACGTATAAATAACAGCGCGTTCAGCGCATAACGAGTGGTGTTGGCAGTAAATCCGACGTCGCCGGCGGCTACCGCTGTAATTGCTTTCTGATATATCATATGTTTATTGTTTATTTAGCGCGCCTTTTTGTCAGGTAGCGCGCGCCTTTGTCTCGACATCCTGCCCCGAAACGTACAAGTGTGTAATTATCCTTACAATCGCGTCCCATCTATTGTGAACGCGGCTTTGTTTTCGACTTCGATGTAGCGATGTCTTATAACAATACAAAAACAAAACGGCGCTAGGACAATTTTTATTAACATTCGCTTCTTAATTACAGTACATTCGCACGTTAGGGTCGGCAGCAGAGGAGCGTAGTATTCCAATAAGGCAAAGGTTCTATTATAAAGGAGGCTATGAAGGCAGAGCACTCACGCGATGTTGCGCCCACACCGCACTCGGTCCAAATGCGAGCACCATGTCTTATGTAAATGGGCCATGTCGCCCCTGAGTTTAATTAATCTCTAGTCGCATAAATAAACCCGCGTAATCGATTCTCCCTGAATATTAAACAATGCGCGGCGCCGGTGCAGTCATATTGGATGCAAGTGCGCGAATGTCCCTTCGGAGATTGGATCTTGTACTTATTGTGTACTAAAATGTTAATGTTTGATTCATCTATATTAATAGACATGAATTGCCTTATGTTTTTTTTTTTTAAATACCAATTTAAAGTTTCTTTTGTTCCTTCGCCTCAATTTTTGCAAATTCCTCATTTTTTTGGCTTTACACAAGTGAACAAAATTTTAATGTTCATGGCATAAAATTCTAGAATTTTAGTTCCCGTCTCACTTATTAAACGTAGTTCTTGGTTTATAAGCGTAAACTATATGTAGTACCAACTGTAGTAAAAACATACGGTAAGTTAAAGTAATTGAAACTTGATAGGTAGGTACATACTTACCGCTTTTTTTTTTGTTTTTATTTTAAGGCACAAAAATTCTGACCATTAATTGACAAAAAATAAAAAATATTGAATGAATTTATTATACCACTATAATTTGTAATCTCGTTTCACAATTTCGATTTCGAGTGAGTCACAATACATCTGATTTACTAGATCTAGTGCGCCGTTGTCTTTATTTATACCTCAGTAATTAACAAACGAGACAACTCTAAAATACTTCACAAAACACAATTCCAGCAATAGCACTAAAGTAAATTAAAACGAATAACTCAAAAATTATCGTTGTTAGTTTACGGTCGTTAATTAAAAATTCTTTAACTATTACGCCTGAAGTCGAGTCGTTGACAAAATCCGGAGCGAAGCCTGCGGCGCGGTGTAAATCCTCGCCCGTTGATTGCTTGGGCTCCCTTGCCCTCCCCTTGCCCTCCCCTTGCCCTCCTTACCGCGACCTTTCGCTGGACGACATGATTTAAGTTATTTGTTTTAGAAACACCAGTCAAAGATTCATTGGAATATTATGCATGTTGTTTTAAGGGCATTACGTCCGCCGTCGCTATAATAATATCAGAACTCAGGCTTGACGTGTATGGTATCTTGTGCCTCGTTAGAACTTAGACAATAGTAGAATGGTTGACGATATTTATTACCTATCGTGGTTCGAGCTGCTATATATCAAGTGGATTGGCTTACGTGTTCTAACAGTTCCCCGGCACTGTTAGGTGCCGCGGGCGACGCACAGACGCACAAAGCGCGTTAACAACTCGCTATCTGACTGATAGCTTTATATACGTAGCTTAATTGCTTTTCTGTTATTGAGTTATTGCGAGCTTGCGTTTTTATTGATTGTTTTCTTACCACATTACGTTATCTTTATTTATTTAAATGTCAGCTACAAAGTTGATTAATCGCTCCGAGTATCTTGTACGAGGCTTTTGTGTGAGATATAGATTTGTTTTTTTTTCAAAAGTTACTATGAATTTTAACTTAGTGACTGATATATGAATTTATTGTCTAATTGTATGTCATGTCAAAAGACTCAAATGTTTTACCGGTTTCGACTGGTAAATTCTATGGGATCATCAGATTGATACCTATTATTTAAAAATATATTGTGAAAAAGTATACCTATACCTAAATAAATAGTTACAATACATTATAATAAATACTAAATAAAAACCAGTATATAATTATAATCATTATACCTAACCAAGTGGTGGAATTAAAAAAAACATTAAGTTCATTCGTTATTTTTTTTTCTAAAAAGATTTACAACATAACTAAACTAAACCTTTTTATAATCAAATGAAATTATCAGTTTTTAGATTAAGCAGAATGCCTCGAGTATTTTGGAATACTTTGGAATTAGGTACCATTTTTCGGAATAAGGTCCATTTATTTTTCCTTATCGTTTTAGTATCGCTACTACTATTAACGTACAGACCAACAGTCATGTAGTCCTTCAGAAAATTGGTGTATATTTTTGCGCTAGAAAAAAAAATCAGAAACATGGAACTTTCCGTTTGACAATATTAAGCTCTTTTATTGTAATATATCTAGTTTTATTTACTACTATTCTTTTTTATAATAAGGTATAATTATTGAATGTGTGACTGTATATATTTTTAAATCAAATAAAGTAAATTACTTCGAGTTCTATCTAAAATCTATCGAATTCATGTAAATAAAATATTCAACAGTCACGAAATACGATCATTATAAATGACACTAGAAGTTTTTAAGCAAAATTTTTGTTAAGTATTCATAATAAAAAAGCATTAATAATTATTTTAGTAATTGGCAAATTGAACGATTCAAAACTACTCAATATCTAAAGCAATCAAAATATCCAAGCCTAATTGAAGAAACAAAGATTTGAGTTCTAGTTTTCATGATACTATAAGTATAATTAGGTATGTTTCATAAGATTTTCCTGCTTCCTTTCCGTTTTATTCTTATAATATGTAATGTTTTACAGACCATTAGACATAGATGTAGTAATACGAAATCTTACGTACCTACTAATACTAAAGACTATTTAAACTAGAAATGATAACAACGGTCATATTAAATTGAGATTATAATGCGACTAAAAACATTTCTAACAATATTTACAGAACTAATTCCTTACGTGTAATATTTTGATTCTGCATACAGTTTTATTTATACCAGCGTTATCAATAAGAGCTAGAGAGCTAAGTGAAACGAGTACACCTAAAGAGTATGAGTATAATGTATATGCGGCATACCGAATATCTCATTCAATGGAAGTGCATTCCCTATCTACAGATTAAAAACCTGGACCACCCTAGCCACGCATGCATAGTCAACGTCCACTGTTTATCGGCCACTACGAGACATCTTCATTACCGCCAAGTGTTAAAACTTGTTAATCTGTCACTTCGTTAATTACTATGCGAGGGCCGGCTTTAATTGATTCAGCCGGCGACAAAATGTTAATAAGACGTGATAACGGTAGCGAGGAAATGCTCTCTGTCCGCCAACAGCGTTTTGAAATGCAAATCGCCTTTGAAACATTGCAGCGGATAAGTGATACGTATGGGAGCAATTAATACGTTACACGCGATTTTGCACTCTATAGAGGCGTTTGTCGAGTAATGAGATTTCGCTATTTGGACGTTTGCGCCGCGTTCCGTAATGATCATGTTGTTGTGTTAAACACTATTGTTTCAGTGCATCGTGATTATGACTGAATATTTCGCAGGCACGTTCAGAATGTACAGTTGTACACCCAATTCTCGCTAACGATTGAACGTTTAGGGCCCGTCGCCTTCCCATCGTCAATCAATTAGAGATCGGTCGTCAAATTAATTTAATGACGTCATAGATACATATAATCTGAGATAATTTAATATAATAAATTTCAATCAAACAAAATCGTTCGATCTTATCAGAACGTGTGATGCGAGTTAAAATAAACATCTCACAGTGCTTCGCTATAAATCCTTCAATTGGAAAGCTGTAATAAAACTATAAAAAGATTGTTAAGGTCAGTCCGCACCTTACATTAATTTAAAGATTGCGCAAAACGTTATTTATCAACTTAACTGTTTTTATTTTTAAGTTCAAAATCTGTTTTTTTTTTTCAAATATTAAGATAACACTGCTTTTAAAAACATCAGTTTCAGTTTCAGTTTCAGAAAAAAATAAAACATTATAAAACAAAGATACTTACATGATATTTTTTTTAGTTTCAATAACATATTATTAATTTTTTTGGTTGTTCTGTGTAAGAAAAGTAAATACTAAAATTGTAAATGTTACCGTTATTCTGTCTGATTGTCTGATTAATTTGTAAGAATTTAAAAAAAAAGTTTAAAGTAGCTTACATCTTTAGCTGAAATGTAGCCCCTAATAAGCAAATTTCGAACACGATAACAGACATCTATCCACACAGGACGAGTTGGTAATTATAGTATAGTTATAGTATATATATCTTGTTGTACATTATATTATTTTAAGTAAAGCTAAACAAATTGACTTTTATAGCATGTTAGCAAATATGGACACCTACTCCGTTAATTTTTGTATACGAAACACAGCCTGTACATATCCCACTGTAACACAGCCTGTACTTCTCCTACTAGTGAGAAGGTTATGGAGCTTAATCCATCACGCTGCTCCATTACGGATTGGTGTCATGTGTCAGAATATCTTCCTGCACATGCAGGTTTCCTCACGATGTTTTCAGGGCTTGAACCTGCGACCTTTGGTATAGATCCACGTGTTTGCACCTCTAGATCATCTCGGCTCCCAATTCTGTATGTAGATATATTATTCATTTTTAAAAAATGTTGTAAATAAATATTCTTACAGGTATATCGAACTAAAAAAATGTTAATTAATAGCAGAAGCTGTCAGTGAAATTGCTTATTAGTTTTCTGTATCACTCAGGAACATAAATTCACCAGATGCACTTTATTTTGTACTTGCATGCATGCATTTTATCGGTACACATTCCGCAAAACCAATTATACCTCTAAAATAAAACGGCAAACGGTAGCCCGGGTCCGTACAAGATTATTTACTAAAAAAATTCCTTTAAGATATCGTTCACCGAAAATGCTTAAACATTCCGAAAAAAAAATAAAAAAAAAACGAAATTAGAACATATTTTAAAATTCACTTCGCCGTTATTTATTAGAATTATCTCCGTTCCGAATACTAAGCATCGATCGAAGGGAGGCAGATAACATTGATTCATAACCAGAGATCCAGCAAAGTGACTTCTGGAAACGAGAGGGAATCAAACGAGTAAAAAAAGACGTGACGAAAAGGTTAAAAGAGAAAAAAAACAAAAGTGTTTTAATGTTCCGAATCGAGTGATATGATAGCGTGTTAATGGTGTTTCACGTATACTTAATTAATTAAATATTAAGGCTCCGCGAAATGGTAATCAGCTGCCGTCGATAAGCGGCCCGGCGCTCAGAAGGGCCGCAAGATATATGACGCGCTGGACGATGCCCGAGCCCCGGTTTATCGGTCTTGACTCGGTTTTGTAATTAAAAATCTTAATAAACACACGGATTATGCTTAAGTCATAACATTTTTTCACTTACGTCTCTACATGGATGATTTATATATTTTGTTAACGCAGGGCAAATCTTTATAGATACCCGATTTCGGGGGGGATATCGGGTTATGTCAGATTGCACTCAATAAAACCCCCTACGATGGCCGCCGTTACATTTCCTTACATTTCCCGTAAACCCGTTACATTTCCCTCCCGAAATCAAAATCTAAAAAAAACAAACCAAAAATCAAATAGCGGCAGGAATCTAAAAAAAACGTCTTAATAGAACCAAAAGTTTCAGATGAAGTCATTACACCGTAACTATATTGAAATTGATTATAATTCAATTAACTCACGCATTAAAACTGTGATAATACTGATACACGCATTTAATTCAAATTTTGTAACATTTAAATAATCCCCTGATAATTTTTACGATTAGTACGTCATTATTTAATTTTTATCTGCGAACGATTCACTACGACGATATTCCGGTACGCGCATCTCATTTCGAAGTATCTGTTAGAATAAGATCTTTATAAATTGACGACCCTGCATATTCATAGAGCCCGATTTTACCGATACTACATACGTTTGTTGAGTTTTTTATCTCACAAATACATATATTATTGGGAACTCGTACGTGAAAAGAATTAAAAAGACCATTTATAGCGCTCACAACCAAACATAATAATTACAGGTCAGATAGAGTTAATGTAATAAAAAATAGTAATTTATGAAACCGTGGATTTCAATACTGGCTCGCAATAATCGACTATTTTGTTGACGCAGGGTAAATCTTCATAGATACCCGAATCCTGGGGGGGATGTCGGGTTGTGTGAGATTGAGAACTCCCTGCGATGGCCGCCACAGCACAGGATCGCTTTCGCACCACTTCCGCGGCCTCTCCCGTGCGTTGCTCCGCTCGTGGCTTGCGGAGCACGTCTCAGGAGGGCGAAAAATGGCCTCGCCCTTCCGCACCCTTCGCTGGTGCGTACACCGGCAGTCCAGGGGCATACCGGACTGCGGAGGACCGCAGTCCGGTACTCTCGGCCGTATAGAAACGGATATTTACATCACATACATATACTTTTCATAAGAAATATAGAGCTAATTCACACATTATACAGATACAGTAGATTATCCGGACATCGATTATCCGGATATAAAATTATCCGGAAACATTTTTCACGGCTGTAATTACCGATTTAGGTGCGACGAGACATGTTGCGACAAACATATTTCCGCTATCAACATGTAGATTCCACTTTCATTAGTTTGTGTCTCTAATGCTTGTTTTTTACTATGGATCCTTAACATCGCCTTTCAAATTAAATTAAATTGGCTTTAAAATCGATTATCCGTATTTTCAATTATACGGACTATCCCTGGTTTTAATTGATCCGGATAATCGAGCTTCCATTGTAATAATATTCGCGTAGAAATTTGGTAATTGTAATAGTGTTTGGATAACACTCCCGTTGTGGATTTGGTCAGTTTAGCTCATTAATTATGTAAATGCAATATTGTTGGTATTTTACTCAATCACGGGTGTCGCACGTACAGCACATTGTCACCCGTAATATTATGATAGCTTTACTACGCTAACTACGTCATACCCATTTACGACATGGCACACGACTGTGATAGGTGGGATTTTGGTTTTTAGAATATCTTTCAAAAGAGGAGTAGGGTTGCAACTTTGAATCGAATCCTAAAAAGAAGGCCTTTTCAAGGATCTGGAGACCCTAAAGCAGCGATAGAATTATTCTTTGACAAAAACGTTTTTTTCTTCAGTCAAGTGTAAAGTTTATTGTGAAATTTGAAATCATTTGAGCTATCCAAAAATTTCATGTAAACGATTTTTCTTAAATCCAACTATACAAGAAAATCCTTTTCAAAAGTTTGTATCAGAAACATAGATTGGAGTTTCTTTCAAATAGATATTTAAGGGGAATTTGGCCTCGGGCTTTCATTCAAAACTATTTCTACCGCGTTTTGAAATGTTTCCTTAACCACTGTTTTCCCCTTCATTTCTTCTCTATCCTATTATCCTATTCCAACACATATGTATAGTGTCATCTCACGTATAAATGAGATCTTAGCCTTACTGATAAAGCGCATGCGTGTAATTCTAAAACCGATGTGAGTCGCCCAATAGGAGGAAAGAAGAGTCGTGGATATAATATTAGGGTTGAAGTAAGACAAATTGGAAAATTATTACGCTTTACAAGCACATAACTATGCTAGTCAATATGATAAGGAAGACAAGCTAATTTTTCTTTTCAATTCGTTGCTGTTTTTGCTTTCTATTTGCATGATTATAAAGTGTTTTTTTGTCTAAGTATTCTTTCCACGAGTAAAAAAAATGCGAAATTAATTACCGCCAAGCGAAAGTTTTTAATTGTACGGTTGCGTTAATAATAGCCTTTGCGAATGAAGTAATATTTTATCACAGAAAAACATCTACTAAATCACTTGGACATGAATAATTTTAATTTATCTGTCCGCCTTATCTTTCTGTATGTTATTGTGCTATCTGTTTTACTCTTCCAATTACATATAAATTTTTGATGTGTCCAACAGCCAAAATTTCCAATTGTGCAGGAGTTTCGGGGCCAAGTGCTCGAAGTGCTGCCGTGGAATATCTTCATCGGACTGGGTGCGGAAGGCGCGAGAGCAGGTGTACCACCTGGCTTGCTTCGCCTGCGACGCCTGCGGCCGCCAGCTTTCGACTGGAGAACAATTTGCTCTTCACGAGGACAGAGTCCTCTGCAAACCACATTATCTCGAAACCCTTGACGGAGGATCTATCTCATCAGACGGTAATTAGTGCTACAATCGATATCTTTCTAACTAGCAGCTCATTATTGTAATTAAACTTTAGTGTTTCCCCTATAAATCTAACCAAATTCCGATCTGAACTTCAGATGGTTGCGATTCAGAAGGGTACCACAAGAGTAAGGCGAAACGGGTCAGGACGACATTCACAGAAGAACAGCTGCAAGTATTACAAGCGAACTTCCAGCTGGACTCCAACCCGGACGGCCAAGACCTAGAGAGGATCGCACAGGTCACCGGCTTAAGCAAAAGAGTCACACAGGTGTGGTTCCAGAACAGTCGCGCCCGACAGAAGAAGCACCAACACACTGGGAAGGGCAAGCAAAGTCAAGGTGAGGGATATTCCAATTTCGATATCCTTGTTTGATAAGTTTGGCTTGCTGGCAGATGCGCTGTGCGACTTTTTGATATGCTGCGAATTCTTATCATGTTGCGTAATATATGTGCTGTGTATTTTTCCTAACTCTTATGTGTCCGTGTTGTCCGCAGCGATGTCCCGTGACACGGATCCGGTGGGGTTTGGCCGGCCCATCAACCTCCACCTTACTTATTCCTTTCAGAACAAACCGCCTTTTGTTCCAATAGGTATGATGTAAATTATTTTACTTGTAAATGATTCTCGACAGCAAAGTTATTACCAATTAAATATTAGTAAATTTGAAAGTAATCAAATAATAAAATCTCGTAAAAAGTGTCTTAGGAATGGGTATATTTTTAACTTCGATTTAGACTTCAAAAAATAGAAAGGTGCCGACTTCGATCATTTTCTTCTGTTTAATATCAAGAGAAGTTGGTTCGAGAAAAATCAAGATATTAATCCAGTAAATTTATTTGTTGTTGTTGTTGATTAATTATTTATCAAACGATCATGCCGTGATTATATCTATCAAAACAAATTTCGTATTAGATTCTCAAATATTTTTTTCTCGATTTCAGATGGAACTTCTTTCACGGACTCTTCAATGGATGAGCTCTCTGAAGATTCGTCGATTCACTGTATGCAGAGCGAAGTCTAGGAAACATATAATGCTCTACACTTCTTGCCTACACTATGAACTGTGTCCATACCTCTTGTAGATATTCTTCTGATTAATTTAGGTGTAGATTTTGTTTATATTATAGAGTATATCGGTTATTTTTATTTTATCCGTTTTTTTTAATGAATAATGAGTTATTTCGTCATTGCATTTATATTTTTAATATTGTACTACTCATTACGATCATACATATAATGGAACGTTTATGCTTTTTTATGCATTTTTTAGCCTGCAATGTAACTGAAGCCAATAAGGTAACTTTAGTTGTTCTAGATAAGGTATTATAATTTTGATTACAATTCACATAACTAATTAGATTTTTATTTTCTATTTTGTTTATTTATGATTTATAGATATGGAAGTAATCATTGCAGGCTCCATGTTTAAGACAAAAACGAAACATTCTATATAATATATTCCAATTTGTAAAATATATTTATAATCATAATTAATATAATAAATTTATTTAAGGTACGAAATAATATCTGATATTGTAAAAAGTTGTATTTATTTATTTATTATTTGATAACTGTGATACGTTCGTTCAAATAAATAATTTGTCTATGGTCGAGCCGTATTGCTTGAAACTGGCAACATTGAGGATTAATTACGCAAAACTTTCGCTTTCGCGTTTCTGTACCCCTAGTACGAGTTTTTGACGTTTTAGATAACGTGATTTTCGATCGGTATTCATCCATACAATGACTAACAGCGCTTCTAGCAAAATGTTCGTTGTCAACCAGTGTATACAGAACTAGTTACAGCAAATTAAATCAATTTTTCGTTATCGAAAACTATAAAAACTCCCACTAAGAATACGGTACATTTTTAAGAGATTGATTTCTGTAGGGCTATTCCGACCAAAAATCGAGGTTCACTCAAGTGAAAATAGTCATTTCGCTCATTCGGTCTGTCAAATTTGTATTGTTAAAAACTTGCTACAGAATATCCAATCCATACACATTTACACCAAAAATGACAAACGTTAGTACGACTCGGTGCCGTATCATATTACGTGACGCAACGAGTAAAATTGTGTGAGTGAAGTGTAAAGAAATCGCTTGAGGGAGTCTCGATTTTTGGTTGGAATAGCCCTACTGTATTCTGTAATTGTAAAGATTTTTCATTAGCGATAGTTTTGCATGATTACACCTCCAGACTCATTCCACGATAGAAATACGTAGTAGTGCCAAAATATTAAACTCGAAATAAATAACTAACATTTAATGTTTAATCCTAACACTTTTCATGTAAAAACACATTATAATGATTACGTATAGAGATTTCCATATAAATTGTCATTAGCCTAGAAATGTTTTAGATGTAAGTTTTTTGTATACAAAATTCAATTAGAACGTCTTAACTTTAACAATCATATTATTAGTCTTTATCAACTGTATCTAAATTTAAAGAAGTACTTGTTTCAGTAGACAAAGTAAAGTTTAAAAAGAAGTGTTGTAATCCCTATAATAGGATCTTTCTTTCGAAAAATATGCAATTTTACCTATGAAAAAGATTTTTAAAAATGTTGTAGGTATTGGTTATATAAGGCAATTAATGGAATTGCTAGTTTTATTATAGTTTAACTGAGGTCAAAATAGCCTTTTAAATATCTAGGCCTTTGGTTATAACACTTAATTCCGCGATATTAAAAAAAAATGACACCCAATTCAAAAGTATTAGAAAAAACTGCTTCATCTATAATATCATAATTTTATTTTTTCTATAAAGTTTTAATTTACTTATCAACCTTAACAAAACTCACAAATATTTTGATTAAACTGTTTGTCCGAATATCTCGGAATTAGAAGCCTTTACGTTATAAGCTCTGTCAAATAAACTGTATTAGGCTTCGAAACATATCCGAGTACTGCGTTAGAGAAAATATTTTTCAAAAGAATTCTCCAATTCTCCAGTTCATAATAATAATAATAATAAAAAGGCGTAGGGATGTGACGACCCCATCGCCCGATAGGTGTGCAAAAGTAAAATAAACAAGATACAAAAAAAAAAAGCTTAAAGTAAAAATCACTACAAAAGTATGCAAAGGGCGGTTCATTTTATCCCATAACTAATTAAAGTATTATAAAAATCATTTATTATTTTATTTATGGTCAAAGTTAGTTATTGAACAAGTGCTACTAGTACGTTTGGTACGTATTTTGTCTTCAGATATTTAATGTTACAATAAGTCTTATCATTCTTACATTTAACATTTTCCAGGTTTCAAAAATACATCGACTTGAATTTTGTATATGTAAATAGAAAAATACTCTTACCATATTTCACTGTTTCATGATATCTACCCACTGTGCACCGAAAATAGTAGTTAAATTACGCCTTCAAGTGTACGTCATTAATTATAAATATTTTTGATATTTTACTATCTAATTACAAGGATTTTTTTGTAGAATTAAACTTTATAATGAATTTTGTATTGTTTTATCATGTGTTAGAGAAATTACGTCAATTATTTACGCTCTAGTAGTAAAAGGAGCTTCGTCTCGCTTCATGTAAATATCACGGTAGTATAAACTTATAAAGCCGTACACAAATGTGCGATTTTGAAGGCTAAGTGTGTGCTGAGTTGCTGTGGTACACCGCATTGCTGAACCAGAATAGGCATAAGAGCTAATATAGCATAACTGCTGCCTTTCAGTACAAAAATTGGAAACAAAAATAGTACTAAAGCAAAGCCTACTATAGTATTGGCGACGAGCAGATTTCCTAGCGGCGACTCGCAGAACTAGCGTAGGCCAGTAATATGACAGATACTGTCAGATACTTTCTTGTCAGACTCGCGGTAAACAGCCTGTTTATCATTATTTGATTGTATTAAAGAATAATTTAGGTGTTGAAATGGGTATAAATAAAAAAAGGAAATATCTGCTGCTGTGTCCCTCAGTGTAACAAAATGGGCTTAAGTTTTCATATCTAACTTTCCATATCTTTCCATATAATCTAATCTAATTTTACGCTTACGAAGAGGTCTTATAGTATTTTCGACTACCTTGTAAATGTCCGACAATGAAATCATATCGCAGACTGTTTTAAAAACAATTAAATTATAAACTCAGGTTGTTTCCTATATATCGAAAAGTAGCTGTCAAATGTGTCCTATACTAGTTCCACAAACCGCCGCTAGGTAAATTTACACGCCACCAATGGCCCGCAGTGGAGCAGCGTTATGGATTAAACTTTTTAACCTTCTCCTCAATAGAAGAAGAGGCCTGTGCTCAGCAGTGGGACATTCGCAGGCCATTACTTTTACTTTCTTTTAAGCCCTCTAATTAATGTAACTTCTTTGTACTATTTTTACTCAAAACTTCTTCTGTAAAACTGTAAAGTGTTACTTTCAACTCACCACAACCTTAGCCTAACTCACGCATATGTGTACGATAATTTAATATATTAATTATTAAAAAAAAATTAATATCTCGTATATTTATGGTCACTCGTCCGACCGTTCTCTTCTCATCTTGTCATTTAATAGATATAATTATTGTAAGTTGAGTACTAGGTACTTTATTCTGTACAAACTATTATATTATGTTCGTTATAAAGTTGTTTTATTTTAATACAATAAAAAATGATTTCTTACATAGTTAAAATAATTTTATTACATACAGCTGACATTTACGCGTTTAATTTACATAATTATCGTCAAGTTATAAATAAATAGACTATATTTATTTTTCATTTCTTACAATAATAAAGCTATCAATACCTTAACTAAATAATATTTTAGGGTTATATACCCAGTGTTGTTTTAAATTGTAAATTCGCAAATTACATCTACAAAAGAAGACTAACAAAGGAGAAAGTAATTATACCATAACTTACAATATTTTTTCGATATAATTACAAACTGTACTCGCATAGAGATTAAAGACATAACATAATCCTAAATTAGTATAATATTAATTTTGTTTTTTACTTAGTAATATTTTTATATTTAACTTTTTTTAAACTAATAGAAATTAACGCTTATATCCACTTACATACATTTAAAGAGCTAAATTTGAATATAGGCATAGGTAAGGTCAACTTGAAATGTCTGAACACGGCGTTTGCACATGTCTATCGAATTAAAAGTCGACTCTAGATTTATAGATACCTAATTTTTTGCACAACGTAATGCGCACATTTCAAATCATTTAAGTTTTGTGAATCGTGTATCTATACTTATAGTCATAGTACATACTGTGTATCCACCAATCCGCAGTGGAGCAGCATGGTAGATTAAGCTCCATAACCTTCTCCCTAATAGGAGAAGTGGCCTATGCCCAGCAGTACAGGCTGTGTTACGTTTTTTTTACATACTGTGTAGTATTCGTTTAATGAATCTGTTTAATAAAGCTGTCGCATCTTTAACAGTCATTCTTGTTTGAAATGAATTTCGTTTTTTATAAAGGAAGACATTTTGAGAAAACTCGCTGCAAACAAACACCTTCCTTGTTGCTAATTTTAGGATAGGCTTCCGAACTTAGGGTATCCTAATCAAGATCGACATAGTTTCGAATTGATCATGACCTAATAACTTTCATACAATCTATCACATTACAAGGGACCAAATGTTCTACAACTTGTCCATCGTGCTGACTAGCAGTTCCATCTCCTGGTGTATCTGTTTGAAGAGGTCCCTCATTTGTCGCGGCGAGTCAAGGATGTCAATACTCTGGGTGTAAGGATTGTACCTGACGCCGAAGTCACGGGGGATGGTTTGAGCGAATTTACTGGAAACGAAAAAGCGAATTAATTATTCCATTGAATACACGTTTTACATATTTTATTCTACAGGTTACCTCATATTATAACTAGAAAGTACCCCTTATTAATACATAAGTTTTGAAAACAATCAATTATTATTTATATGATTTCAAAAGAAAGTATTAGGTATTATATGATATTCAATAAAACAAATAAGTAACAAAGTAAATACTTACATCATTTTCTCTTTAGCATTTTCGAAGCTATTTGCTACGAAGTATACTGGTTGGTACTCAGTGATTGGGTACTTCTGTTCTCCTGTAATACTCGGTTCGAACTCTCTTAGCTCGGGCTTGTCGGTTAAACAGTACTGCAGTTCACCAAACGACGATAATAGTCCAGCACCATATGCTTTGAGCTCGCCCTCTTGACGGCACAGACCGAATTCTACGGTGAACCAAAAGCACTAAAACAAAAGAGAATATAGAGTTAGGTTATGATTTAAAAAATGGAGAAGACTTTAGGTAACAATATTTTAAGAACTACATAATATAATATATGATTATATTAAGACAGAGTTATTAACTCACTGTGGCCAGTTTTTCGATATAATCATCAGGAGCCCCAAGCGAAGCTAGACCGATTTCCTGCGAGAACTGTGCGAAGGCTGGATCAGCAAACAAAGGTGCATGACCCAGAAGTTCGTGGCACACGTCGGGCTCTGGAGTATAGAGTGGACGAGAGTGGTGTCTGATGTATTGCGTGCTGTGGAAGACACGGAACGCCAAGCCAGCCAGGAAGTCCCTTGATGACAGTAGACCAGCTACTGGGCGAAGAGTGAATCCTGTGCAATCTGCAAGTAATAGTAAAAATAAAGCGTCAGACTTGTGATAAAACTTTATATTCGCTAACTAAAAGCAGATTAAAACATAATGAATTAATTTTTTGACGAATAGCTTCTTAAAATTAGAAAAGGACTATGAAAATAACCATACCTTTGAGGAAGTTAGATACATCTTCTAATTGTGGAATATTGTCCTCCCTGTATCCACAGTTTTCGATCAATAATGGAAACACGTGGTTGTGCTCCTTACAAGCATGGGTCGGGTACAACTCTGTGAGCTTTCTGAACACAACACCCCAAGTCGCGATTTCATCTTTAGTATAGTCTACATGGGGTAATGGCTGGCCATGTTTGTAGTTGTAGGCAATATCGGCAAAGTACTTTCTCCTAGCCCTGTACACAGGGTCGGTGAAGCCAGGGTGATCTGCGTCAAGTTCTGAGCCATAGGATAAGATCTGATTTGCGAATCTGTCCAGATCACGGATGCGCCTCGGGAACCAGGGTACGGCAGCTGTAATGTAAAATATATTGTTAAATAAATTGCAAGATTAGCTGAATATATATGAAATTTTATTTGTTTAAATTTAAAATTGAAAGCTTGTCACATACTATATTTTATACCTAGAAAAAACATTCAGCGTTCTTTACATAGGTAGTACAACAGATTATTATTTATAAGAGCTGCACTCACATCTATTGTCCTTGTAATTTCTTGAAATGATGTTCAAATATCCAGTGCTCTCCCTCAACTCAGCAAGAACAGCGCCGAAGTCACCAGATCCATGCTCGCATTCCACCATAAACTCATACCCAGGCCTTCTCGCTGACGAGCGAGACTCGATGTGGCTGAGGTTCACACCGTGCGCAGAGAAGATGCTCAGAAATCTGGCCAAGGAACCCGCCTGATCAGGAGTTTCAGGGGAGAAGAGAAGCCATGTGGATTTGTTCGAATCGCGTCCTTCCGCGATGTAGTTGCCTCCATGCATCAGTTTTGGCTGTAATTGGAGAAAGCAAACTTTTAGATATAGTCGTGACCTAAAGGTATTTTCTTCCAAATAAGTTAAAGGTTTTCATGCTAGGGTTTTCATGTTTATAAGAGAATGCTGAATTTTGTATTTCGAAACTTATGCAATGAAAATCACATTTTTATTTTTAGTTAATCAATAATTTCATGTGCAGACCAAATAAAACCAAACGAGTCACCATTATCACTAGTTTTTCTATGGTCTAAGAGAAGAATTGCAGCCTACCATTTTTTAAATTAATTCAATTATTTTTAACAACTGCTGCCGAATTATCGTAATAAATTAATTAAAATAGATATAAACATAAATTCGATAAAGTGGTAAGTTTTATGTGTTTACAACATAGCGTATTATTCAAATAATAAAGTAAATCGATAACCTTAGACAGGTCACGTCGTTGCCCGATGAATGTATGAACGAAAACAATGACGAAACTTGGAGATAATTATTACGATTATGGGTTAGATATTTTTAAAAATTAGGCCATTATAGAAGGTATAGTCCAGATATAATGTCATCAGTTTTATCTGGGTTTTATCTTTGTCCCCATTTTACAGCACACATGTAGTAAAAAAATGTAACAAATGAAATATAAATTTCACTAAATTTGGTTGTGCCAAAGGTGCCGAAGTCATGCTTTGTTTTTCATGAATGATATAATATGAGGTAGGTCGATTTTTCCGCCCATGTAACAAATTTATTTAAACCGATTGCGATTGCCGTCTGACATCCGCAACCCAGAGCGCAAGCCAGTAACCATTTAGACTAGAATGTTACCTACTGTGAGTAACGATCGTTATCTGGTGATTGTCATAACAACCGGGACCGACGGCTTTACGTGCTCCCAGAGGCACGGTGGGTAAGCCCACAAGGAAACCTAGAAACGAATGTTTATATAACTACAAACATCCGCTCCGAGCGGGAATCGAACCCGCGACAGCCGGCGTTAATAGCGCATTCAGCACCACTACGGTTTATGATATCGCTGATGCATTAATAAATAAATTGATTTGCTCGTTTAAATATTATATTTATTATTATTAGATATCAAAAGGACCACCAAAAAATTCTACAAAGAATAATAATAACACCCTTCTGCCATTTAACCACGCCAATGTCTTAAACTATACGAATATCATCAAATAACTACGATATTCTAACATTTTTAGTATTTTAGTATGTATGTCATACAAACGTTGTCTATTCGAAGTATAGAAAATGATCAGGTAAGTATAATATTCATAAACTGTACTCTTAATTCGCTTTGTACCAGGAGGCAGGGCCAGAAGTGTCATCTTTTCTCAAAGTAACTCAAGCCCGTTTTCGACCCTCGTATAACTTTGTAGAATTTAAGTAGGATCTGAGTAACCTTAAATAGGATCTGAGTAACCGACTTGTTAGTACTGAATCTTACAAATTTTACGCTACGTTGCTAGACTTGGATTTTTACAAGTTAGATTGTTATATTAAAACAAAAGCAATGTCACATTTTATATAATCATTTTAAATAGCCATAGACACTATGCGACACTGACGAAGCTGAAAGTTTTTGACCAATCTCGTATCTTATCCAAAACCATATCGAGATATTGTTGTTGTTTTTTTTTAAGATTAGGATACCTCATATTTTTTTATCTGTTCATGAGAAAAATGTCTGAGGTGTAATCACGCAGAACCATCGCTATCGTATTTAACACACTTATGACTATTTAAAAACGAACTGTTAAAGCTTTACGAAGACAGAGTAGCGATAGTTTTATCGTGATCTCTGTTCTAGTAAACACGTTGTATGAAATATGTTTAGATAAGTTGTCTAAATTTTATTTTAAGATGTTACATCGATCTGTAATATTGATTAGTTTCTGCTTACGAAAAAGAAATCATAAGACCTAGTACCTACACGTATAGTTTATTTTTTCTTTATCTACAGCTCTATTGCAGATGTAAGCAATGTCGTGGACAACGTGTCTTTCCCTGATAACGGGTATTTTTTAATTGAAATATTTATTTATTTTTTAGCTTTAATATGTTGATATGATAAGTAAGAAAAATAAATATATTGAACATTTATTCGTTTGTGCAATATTATTTTATATTAGTTATCTACCTAGTCCTTAATTATAATTATACGCTCAAAAAATTTGTTCAAAAAAAAAATTTTAAAAATCAGTGTAATGATTACAATACATATTAAATCAGATACAATTTACCTACTATTCACTGAACGTGTTATGTTAACGTAATTAGTACATTTTATTAAAGATACAATTAAATTTAAAAATTCATAATTAAAATAAAGATTTTTATAGTTATTTTATTCATATACTGATAAAATAATCAGAAGTACGTAACTTAAGCAAAAAAATGTCTTGCAAAACTTCCTCAAGTATTACTTGAACTGCAGTCATTTTAATTTATTCGCTAATTTAATGCAAACGGAAATTGTTACCTTGTAATTGCATATTTTTTAACTAAAATGCTAATTAACTGGAACCACCTATTATGTCTCGTTATTCATTGAAATTAGATCGTTGTAAAGCTTAGAAAATTCCGCATTCCTATCTTAAATGGTTTAGCCATGAGTAATATTATTTGCTACCTATATAGTAATTACAAAAAAATGTAAAAGAGAATGTCTAGATTATAATATGATTTGGTCAAATATATCAACGTGCAAAGCAACAATTTAATCTAATATTTATAAATTTATTCAACTTATTTAATCCATTTATGAATTTCAATCATATTTTTGTATGATTTAATCTACAATAAAAAAATACAAATACAGATAAAATTCACAAGCCACAGAAAGGTATTTTTTTTAAAACATTAATGTCACAGTTCTACAAAACGTTCTAGTGTACTAGTTAAATAAATAAATTATAATAAAATTGCAATAAGCTGTATGATAAAAATAAGCTGTATGTAATATAAAAAAGTATGATAAAAATCGCATATATTTTCCTATCAAACATAGGATATAAGTATTTGAATAAAATATCGCATCGGAAGAAAAATAAAATAAAATATACCTTATCCATCGGGGAAGTGGACAGGACCTCCTCGTTTTGTGCCATCATTTTCACGGTCTAATATTGAATATATTTAAAAACAATAATGTTATTGGATAAATTCGAAGTAACCACAGTATAAGAGACAAGCGACTGTATGGAGGCGTCACAACATACAGAAACAAAACTGAACAGCAGACAGTACTTTTATAACGTGAATGACGCAGCTACGAACCGCGAGAGACTCGCTTTGGATACGGCAACTTCTGTATAGAATATATGTATGTAGTTATTCATGAGTACCAGCCTGTGGCGCATTATTCTTAAGGCAAAGTAGGCACATACCTAGGGGCGCAAATGCATAATGGGGCGCGCGAGTGCTAAAGGGGGTGCTAGAAAAAGAAAGATGACCTTTTTTTAGCTGAAACGGTATATTCATGTGATGACCTTTTTCTTTAGCTCATGAGGCGGTTTTTGTATCAGTGCCTAAGAGCGCAAAATAGTTTAATCCGCCAGTAGTAGCAGCGGTAAAAAATAGAAACGTAACGTGAACAATTGACCAGCCACGCACATTAAGGCTTCAGGTCTTAATACGCGGACATCCATTAATTTAATCTTTAAAATTAACTTATTTCTTAACATGTGTGTTTATCTTAACCATTTTCAAAGAAATTTAGGCGAAATATTTATTTTTAATTTGATCGATTATAGCTCGATAACTATAAAAGCCTACCTAACCGAGATATTTTTCCTTTTAAATACGTTATATGTACTGCTATCATGATTTTTTCACATTGCTGCAGTTTAGTGGATAAAGAGAGGGACATTTGACTCTTAAAAAAATTGACACCTTATAGCTAAATATTTCGGAAACAGCTACTCTCTTAGAAAAAAATACCTTTTCCTTCACCTACAATACTTTTAAACGACCTATCCGATGATGTGTGGGGTACACTATGGGATAATATAAAAAAAAAACTTACAAATCCGAGCAATCATGTGATAATCACAACAAGCCAAGCCGTTTAGTATACAAATATAGTAACATATCAAGTTCTCAGGGAATGTCGTGTCGCATTACGTTTTGTTGATACGAGTCCGTTAATCGCTGCCTTAACAACTTCACATCCGATGCCACATCTAAAAGCGTAGACAGTTTCGTTGGTCCATGTTTCAGATAAAAGTAGTCGATGCAATATCAGAATAAAATTGCGTTTGTACTTCTCGAAATTATATCAAGGTCAAACTAATTCATAAAACTACAAAAACTATTAAGTACGTGAGTTTATTCTGTAGGTTATTCCGACCAGAAATCGAGGCTCACTCAAGCGAATTTTTTACACTTCACTCACACGATTGTACATGTAGCGCCACACTATATGATGCGGCACCGAGTCGCACTAAAGTATTTGTCATTTTTCAATTTTTGTAGCAAGTTTTTAGCTATTAAAATTTGATAGACCTAATTAGCGAAATTACTAAATTCACTTGAGTGAGTCTCGACTTTTGGTCGGAATAATCCTACTGGAGTGTAAACATTTTCGTGTTTCTTTTTCAATAACTCCGCTAGGTATAAAAGTTGAGGTTTATTTACTTTTTATGTTTACATCGACTCATATTAGAAACGTGTATTATTATTTATAATATTACTACTCTGTGATTAAAGTTGTAGGTCATATAAATTTATTTTATTTTTAGTATCCTTAAGTTCTTCACTTATGTAATAAGTACATGTGACACTAATTTTATATTGTTAAATTAATTTTAAACACGTATTGAGCCAATTACAATAACTAAAATGAACTTGAGTTTCAATTTATAATTTACGTTTAATAAATAATATACGACAGAAACATTAAGATCAAAAATACAAATTTGCTTAAAATTAAAGAGAATTTACATATTTAACAAAATAT
Organism: Junonia grisea; assembly: GCA_018235645.1. NCBI lineage: Eukaryota > Metazoa > Arthropoda > Insecta > Lepidoptera > Nymphalidae > Junonia > Junonia grisea. The sequence goes on along the minus strand of DVXP01000259.1, from coordinate 2,051 downwards.
TAAATGCTCGTTAATTTTAAGCAAACTTTGTATTTTAAACGACGCATTATTTATTTTGTTATATTATTGAGTATTTGCACTAAACAACTTTATAATAATTTTGTTATAAAATGTCCCACGATTACTATCATCAACCAAAAACATCGCGGAAAAGACAAATATATATTTTATAAACATAAATAATAACAACAATTTCGCACCATTGTCTTCATTTACAGTTATACTTGATTCAAATATATTTTATTTGATTATTAAAAGGTTCAAGAAATTTTCAATATTTTTGTTTGATTTTATCTGCGATGTAGATTACGCCCGCCTGGTTATCGTGTATTACCCTGGCTAAAGTCTCTTGGAACAGCTCAATTTCCGGGAAAAAAAATGTTTTTATTTAATTTGAGTTTCTATCTATACCTGTAATGTTTCATGACAATCGGTTAAGCATTTACAACGTGAAAGCGTGACGAAAAAACAAACTATCGTCATGATCGTAGAACAATGGCAGGACTGACAAACATCAAACTTTACAGGAGAGCCATTAATCATGTTAGTCATTTTACTACGAAAATTCATCTAATCTTTCAGTGTTTCGAATAAATAACTTGAAATCTAAAAAACATAGATTTTGTCCCAACGCCATACTTAGGTGACATACCTACAATACATAGGTACATAATTTAGTATCCAAATATGGTAAAAAGTGAATTTCGTACTTTTTCAAAACATTTTTCTACGATATAATCAATCGAAGAAACTTTCCTAGTTAGGTACCTATAATAAAAGTAAGGGTTTTCGAGAATAAAATATTAGTTTCCTCAAAGAACTCATTAATTGGTTTTTCCATACTTTTATTATTAATCGCATATGTGTAATGTTTTGTTAACATATAGAAACATTCGTCATGTATGTTACAACAAAATATTATGTTATTATTATGTTCAAGATCTTATTACGCAATGTTTAGGTCAATCGCACACTATCAGATACTTCTGGTAGAAAATACGAGGTATTATAGATAAAAAAAAATATTTTAAACATAGTTTTTAAAATTTTAAAAAGCTTTTTAATCTATTGACGATGTGAAAATCAGGTTTCCACAAGTTATATCTTATCAGAAGGTTTGAAGGTTAGAATGTTATTTCGTGACCTATTTAATTTTTGTTGATATTTCTTTTTATGATTTGTGATAATTATGGTAGGTATATAATTTTAGATGTAAAAATATTCAAAGTCAACATCGTTGCTTTGTTTTATTAGGTCGTTCAAGTATTACCTAACGCAATTTTCGAAGATTTTAGACCTCCCCTCCCCCACACGTAAGGCATCGTAACGTTTTTCTGTACGTGTTTACCAAAATATTTTAGATGAAAATGGTCACCAAAATAATTTTTAAGATCATTTTAATCTAAAAATCATAATTTAAGTTGTTGCGTAACGCTTTGTTGTGATATCCCCTCCCGACCCCATAGCGCACCGTAATTTTTTTCAAGACCCTCATTTCCCCCACAAACGTAGTTTGGAAATGACCCCTAAAATGGTCGATACGATACTTTTTGGTTATAAATATTTATCTGTCAATATGACATAATCAAAAGCATTGTCATCATTGAATTCATGTATTTACTTTCGTGTTTACTGATAATCACTTAGATAGTCTAACTTAATTCGATATGGTACAGCTGAAACAAGTATCCCTTCGGCTAAAATCAGTTAAGAATATTCAGAAAATAACGAAAACCATGAAAATGGTTTCAGCTAGCAAGTAAGCGTTAAACTTCTTAACTATGAGGAGGCGAATATTCTATTAATTGTGCTCAATGATTTTACTGCAACCAATACCTATTTATAATTTGACTCGGTTAAGCCAACTCGCAATAAATATACATTTACCAATACCAAAATATTAAACTAGAAATAAAAGACCAGAAAGTAAAACATGTTGCCTGTTTGCCATGTTTTTTGCTACTTATAAAACGTAACACAGCCTGTACATATCCTACTGCTGGGCATAGGCCTCTTCTCCTATTAGGGAGAAGGTATGAAGCTTAATCCAC
>DVXP01000258.1:0-23665 GCA_018235645.1 Junonia grisea | reverse complement strand
ATCTCCAGTGAACATAGGCTATATTAAATCTTCAAAAAGTTGGTGATTACCGTGCGAAGCCGGGCCGGTCTGCTAGTTAAAAAGAAAGTTGTTGTTAGACATTCGATTAGTTATTAAATATTCAGTTCTTCCTTCGCAAAAATTCAATATCTATTGATAACGATAATAATAATCTAATCGTTTATTATGGAAAATTACATACACGTGCTATAGTTAGAACTAGATAAGATAATATTTGTTGGGGGTCTAGATTATTTATTATCTCTTTAGCTTACACGGCATTTTTACCAATCCATCTTTCTTGGGTTTCTTTGTAATTTAATTTAGCAGTATTCAAAAAGCAACTGCCACTTTTTTATGTTTCTTACATGACAACTTTATCATTTATTTTTACACTTTCCAGATTTGTCCTTTAGATATTTTATCAAAAACACTGCAGTGTTTAGTTCTAAAACAAAAGTATGAACATTGTACAGCAACCAAGTAAAGAAAATTGATGATTTGAAGTCGGCTATTCCTTTTAAATTATGAAGATAAAAATAATTATGTTATAATTATTTAAAATGTAGACTATGTTAATCAGAAATAATGTATCGTCCTAATAGTAAAGTCCTTTATAAAATCGATCCAATCGTTTCGAGTCATATACATATAAAACTTACTTCTATAATAATAGTACAGAAGTATAGACAGTATATACAACTGGACACGTGTGACCTCTATAGAGAATTCACGGGAAATAGTTTTCCCATTTCGCCGTATTGCTAGCGCTAGGATTGTTTGTATTAACAATAGGGCGGGCTCGCTTTGTGATAACATCTCCACGACTTTACTTTATTGCATATTGTTTCTCTTTAAGTTTAAGTTATTTTAATTGTTTTTATTTTTTTGTCATATACAGAGTTTCTAAGTTTCATTTAACTCTTTTAACATTTAGATTATATCGTAGCGAATTCACACGGCATTTGCAATTTATTCTAAAATAAAATCTTTCAAGTTTTAGGAGTTAGAGATGAACAATCAGACATGGAAAGCGGCTTTGTTTTGAACTTTGTCAACATAACGTCGACATACATAATCCCTTTAACATTATATATTTTAATATATGTAGTAATATATTCCTTACATTACCGTGATGTTTCTAGTGTTCATGTTGTATTACCTGAAACAGAAAACAGCAAAAAATTTAGAATACAATACAAATTATTTTAAAATAAACTATTACATGATTCGTTCTTTCAATTGTATTAAAACGAGTCAGGATGACTACACTTTACAGCAATGAAACGTTTAGCGGCAGACTTTATTGTCTTTACGCAAGATTAAATTTAAAGTGGAGGTGTATAATTAAGTGTATTATAATGCTAATGGGTTATAAAACAACTTAATTTGAAAATTTCGACAAATAACTAATTATCTATGCACAAATAAAGATAAAAGACGAGTTATACGAGTCATAATGACTAACACTTTAGCGATTACCATAGTATTTTTATTGTATTTTTTTGGCTAAATCATTCTTAGCATCAGACGCAAAATAATACGATATTACAGCAATGCTCATCGGTAATAAAAATCTAAGCTATTAAACAATTCACCTAATCCCCGCCGCAATTATCCCAAGAAGATTGACAAACCAATCAAAAATATTTCAGAATCTAATAGAGAAACAGCAATGCGCTGATATTAGTTTCAGTTTTAGATTCTGAAATATGAAAAAGTCAAGAGAGAAAAAAGTTTCTTAACAAAAACTAAATTAAAAAGGCATTGAAAATTGTTGTTTAACTTAAAATAGCCAAACAACAATCTTCAACGTCACAAGAAATATGAAATTTTATTATAAGCTGAAAATACACCGCGTGGGAGAAGAGCTTAGGGCAGTTTAACATTTAGTGAGATTCCGGCATCGAAGTTCAGAGTCAGTCAAACATGGCGCAGCACTGCCTCCCATAATGAAATTATAGCGTTGCCACGTCAATGCTGACTTCAACATCTCGGCTGTTATCTGTCAGACCTGACCCTCATCACTGGCACTTCGTACTGACCAAATCAAACATGACTTCATTACGGTTACTGACTACCACGGTACGAGTTCCGTCAGAACCCTACTTGCCTACTAGCCATAACCGAGGAGACCGTGTAGACCCGGCTTCATAGTGCGATCAGTATGTCACGAGTCTGAGATGTCTATTTCTGTTTCTCATAAAACCATTTCGATTTCCGCGTACACGTTTTCCCGAGCTATTTCAATACCGTCGCCGTGTGATAAAAATATATCACCGCCGTACCGCGACTGCGACCATTGCAGAATCGAAAATTTTATCGTTTTATTATTATAATTCGAAGCTATTAAAAACGAGACGACCTTTTGGCTTTTTCTTTTTAATGCAATCTAAAGTTCAACCTTGGAGGTAAGATGTTTTTTTTTTTGATAACGATTGATGCTATTTATGTTATATTCGTTTTTATTTTTAAGTATTACACAAATATAAATTAGAAACTTAATGGGTCCAGACGAATGTCTTTTCATTGTAAAAAAACTCTTAGGGGTTAAAATATACGCCAAAACATTTAAAATATTAAATTAATATCTGTCTTGGTACTTATTTAGTAGGGTTGAAATTTGTATAAATTTATATAAAATAATAATTATCATTATATTTTAACCGCATTTCAAGCCTCATAAAACACATATTTTCTTTGATGATTAAAAATAGCACGCCAGTTAGCAAATAAATGCAAAAGAATTAGTTTCGCAATTAGGCAATCGAAATAATATTTGTAGTGCCATACCTATCGAAAGTTACGGAATCAAAAACTTTTAAAACTGCACGAGCTAAGAGTACAGTTTACAAGACAACCTCCCATACTCAAGTACACGAAACAGTAATTTTCATTCATAATTCAAAAACTGCTTGCGCGCCGCACGCGCACCCCGTGCAGCTGATAACACTTCCGGCGAGGTTGTCGCCCTTCCGCCCGCTTATCGGTCAGCTGGGGTGACTTTGCGTTATCGCATCGATGCGCTCCTGTGGGAATACTTGTACTAGCCTTCTAAGAATATTGAAAACTTAAAAAAGAACTGCTTCATGGTATCAATTTTCTGATGATACAACATAAAAGATTTACGTAATGACATAAAAAGTAAATCTCATACAAAACAATCCGTTATCTGTTATTAAATAACTTAATAAACGTCATTCAATTATTTATAGCTGCTTTGTTTATAAAAATAAACATTATCATTATTTCAACCCGTACCATATCAGTAGTCCACTTCAACTCTGTTTCGTACAGTAAAACGAACTGAACGTGAAAGTAAGGTGCGCTTGCGCCGGTACTTTTCCAAGCTCGTATCGTAAAGTGCGCGTCTCGGTTGTTATGCAGCGGAAGTTTCCACTGTCGAAAACAAGTTTCATTTGAAAAATACTTGCAACTTCCCTTCGTACTGGTGCAATGTAGCGCACTTTTTCCGATCTTTATACAAAATATTGTAGTAAGTAAAGTGTAAACTTTTGCAATTTAACCCTACAAAAGCATGTTAATGTAAAAGTATGACACATTTTAAAAAAAATTGAACTTTTCGAATCTTTTGACCTACAACATTTTAAACGTACCTATTATACCTAAATGTAAACCTTCCAGTTAAATAATTCTATCCACTGCTACAGATTGCACTGCTATTTGTTGAGTAGTTTAAAAGATCTAAGCAAACAACTACCTCATTACAACTATTTAAAGATATAGATTTAATTAACGAGGTGGCTATTAAATTGCATGAATAATTCTCTTAAAAATATATTACATGTAGGCTCATTAGCAATCAATTTTATATTATTAATTATTCATAATCTGTTCATAATCCGGCTGTTTCCTAAACGCTCGCTGACAGCTACATGACTGATGTAGTGTTAAATAACGGAATAAGTAGCTATGTTCGTGTCAGGATATTTCATATTAAATTTATTGCTGATGATTATCTTATGACACGGCTACTTAAAAAGTGTTAATTTTTTGTAAACATTATGTATATTATTGCGAGCAAAATTATTTATGACATCTTAATTCGTAACCCATGAGGTTATGATATGTCCTGCGTGTGGTATCCGTTCGACTAAAATTCTTGGATTATCTCATATAAAGGACGTTGTACCTAATTTAAAAATACAAGTATTACATACTAGGCATTTGTCCGTGTAAGCAATAAGTCATTTAAAATTCCCCCTAAGTTTTAAACAATAACTTAAGTTTCATTCCGTTGAACTTTAAGGAACATCCTTAAATATAATGATAACATAATTACGTAAAGGTGTTTATGTATCTCATATAAACAAGAACCGGGAAGGAAAATTAATTAAAGAATAATTTAATAAATAAATATTGTTAACGCTGACCGCATGATTAGTACTTATTTTTAGGTTTAAATACTACATAACGATCATTTTGTCGGCAGTTCTATTTAACACATATCCGTTTTCCTCTACAAAAATAGCTTTAGCTTAAACAATAAGAAAATAATATGTAATATTTTCCATAAATAATACATGTTATTTATCCTATATGACGCAATACAAGGCAAAATTAAATATGTAGGATATTGTAATAAAACCGGTCAACTACTGTTGTTGTTTTAATTAAACACAGTAAATAACGCATGCCTCAAAACAATTTACTAATAAACTTTATTGTCTACATATATACATATATTCAGGGTCAATCATTATTAACTCCTGAAAAAAGTAACATTAATCCTTGAATGGAATTAAATACTTGTATGAAATAATCCGTGAAAACATTTGTAAACTTAAGAATAAGTCATCCATTACTTCAGTTTCGTTGTTGTTTTAGTACAAACTAAAAATAACACATACATATATTCGTGACCGAAATACAAAAATACAGTTTCGTATAATTATGAATAACATCAATATTTTCTTCGTATCTAACGTACCTATTGTGAGATGAAATTCAGCGGTATAAAAATCATTGGAATCGGGCACGCTTGGCGTCCGCCCGTCGACAGTCCATCAATTACTGCTCCGAATGATTGACGCTATCGTGACGTAGGGGGGAGAGGGTTTGTAATTAATTAATGTCTCCATCGGCCAATATACTATACGCCATCGTTGACGATGCCAATACAACCTTTTAGCTGTGACACCCTCTGCTTAACTGACATGTCATAGAAGGATATTATGTTGAAAAACAGATTTGCTATTACCACTGAAATATTACCGTCAAATCATTTAGGAAATATACGAACAGAGAATAATATTTCTAATCTTGTGTAAATGACCTCTATCGTTACACATAATGCGTCGGTATGCGGAAAAAATGCTAAAATATTTGAATGCGTTACTCAATTATTATGCCTCTCCATTCGAGCTTCACAGTCAAACGCATAGTAAAGTTGTCATGTAATAGAACAATTTCGCAGATGATGATGAATCGCTGCACGCATGTCTCGCGATTGCTCAACAACTATTCTCGCGTCACCTTGCACGGAGTTGCGACAGCGCACGCCGCACGCCGTAAATAATAAACTTCACACGATTAATTAAACTATACCTTTGATCTAATGCTTTAATAAATACATCCTGTCCGATGAAGCGATTGTTTTGATATTATTTAATTAAATTACTAATAGCGGCGCGATTGCAACGTTCGAAAATATTTATGTACCGCCAAATGATACAACGGAATTTCGTTTATGAGTCATGAGTTATGATCCAAGGTTTGACATTACATATTATATTTATAAGGTACAAATGCACTTAGGAATATCATTAATCTGTAAGAGAAGTCATAAATGCAAGCCTTTCTCAACTACAACGTAAAGTAGATATAGGAATTTACTACGTAGGTACATGGTATTGCGCGATCATGGTAATTATACACACGATAACACGATACTACGGCGTAAGTAAGGGAAACATAATCCCCGGCCCGTCAAGACATACGCGGCGTCTCACGCGGCGCCTTGGCCGCAATGCGGCAGACGGGGGGTCGCCTGCGCCCGCGCATCAGCGAGGACTGCTGCTAGCGTGTCAAATATTATAATTGTGCCTTTGAAATATTGTGTGTCAAATTAACGCAACTAAAAGTCATTCAGTAGGTATTAGAATTATAATTTATCATAGTACATTTTTGACTTACTTACATGCACATCTTTTAAAAGCAATAATCAAGCTAAATTAGCTCTAGAATATTTATAGATAGAATGTCAACAAATTATAAATGTTTTACAATTAATTATTAGAAACAGGATGTAATTCCTGTAAACAGAATAAATTGATTCAATTATATTAGTCGTAATTATTACCTATTGAATACCCAATAAATAAAATAAATGACCACAACTAGACATGTCGGCTTCTTTGTAATTCCAAGAGTTCCAAGAACTAATAAACACGATATTTACACAAGAATTATTGAACTTGTGGGTAAAGTTAATGGCAATTTTTTCATTCGGTTTTTGTTATGTGCCTCAAATTTTATCAATAACTCGTCATATTTATGACGATGTATATAATTATATGTATTTTTTACTTAGCTATTATAAAACTTCAAATCACTTGACTTTTTACAGCCACAATCGCGGCTCTCGTAGGTATTATTTACACTTAGTTAATCCACAATTGCCAGTTAACATCGGTTAGTAAGATTTACAAGTGTGATCCTCGCCTTACTAAAGCAGCAATGAGTAGTAGCAGTGATCCGGTGAGTGTTTAAAGGTACATCAATAACACCTGACCCGCCGCACCGCTAACACGGCGCGCCATCAATCTGCGCGGGCGCAGGGGACGTTGGCACACGCGCCGACAACAAGCATCCATGATATGATTGATACACATTCCTCAACTACCAACTCAAATGGTCATAGATTTTGTTACGCCATAAGATTATCACTTAAGATTTGCTTTGCCTTTTAAACATTGCTTTTTCCTCAATGAAAGGTACAGTCCGTCCTATTCTGTGCTTTTGCAACGTTCCTATTGCACATTATATGATTCTTTTTGTGCAGCAAGCAAACTGACTTATATTCGTATTTATTAGTTAAGATAACTGTCGATACAATGACAATTTGTCTTATTATTTTATTTCTGTTACTACAGGCTATAGGTTAGTTAAATCGTTTACTAGTGACAAGAGGGCTGATAAATATTCCAAAGAAAGAATCGAAAGGGGAAAATTTTATTTATCTCCTGTGTTCTACATCGCGTGGTCATAATTTATTGTTCTGAATTGTGATATTGTAAAAACATAATATTCTATCACGTGAAGTAAATATTTGAATCACTAAAATATGTGCATTTAAATGATCCGTTAGAAACAATAAAGGACGTGACGAAAGCTGACGTTAAGGCTGTTCCATCGGATACGACACAAGTGTGACTGCAGTCGGGTGCAGGCCGGGCCACGAGCGGTGAGCTGGCGGCGCGCCAATTAGGTGGCTGCGGCCATCTCGCGAGATCTCTGAAATTGACCTCCACGCTGACTCACCGCTAGATAATTAAGATCTCTTTAATTTGACCGGGGGATTCGTTTACAAGATCGTTTCTCTAGCATTGTTTTATATATTAGTACGTTTGGGAGATGAAATGGACGAATGTTTAAATGAAACATGGTTATTATGAACTGGCTCTTGAATTTATTTGCAACTGAATGATGCGCTAACTCCACTCATAAGAAATGATTGTCCAAACCATGCAGTTTCCTAAGTCTAAATATTTGCGATTCCTTTTAGTAAGTTACGAGACCGACAAAATATAGTAAGCTCAATTCAACGGAGTTTCAAGTAAAGCTTATTGAATCATTTTTTTTTCCTAGAAAATCAGATACACCAGAAATTTCAATTTCCCTATCACACTGACCCTTTACCATAGCTTTCATGGTATTATGAAAAGTTCCCCTAACGCCGAGGCTGGCGGCCGTCCAATCAGGTGCGAACCCTTGCGTTTGGCCATAATGCCTGTCTAATTATAACCGGCCGGGCTCTCCGTTTATAGCCTAACGAGAATAGCGTGGAACTGTTATAGCTGTTCCTATATGGCGCAGACCGTAGACGAGCTAAATCCGTGCGGGGTAAATGTGTCGCCCTGTGTACGATGTTAATACGCGACGATTGATTTGTTATGTATTTCATGTTAATTATATCGTGATATTTATAAAAGTATTATTGTATAGGTAAGTGTTGGGATTGTAGGGAAAACCTTGCGATAGAATAGAACTTAAAACATACTTAACCCTTGATACAAGAACTGTTTCTAGTTAAACACAGCTAATATCCATCTTGGTGGTTAAAACATTTCTAATATAATAGAAAACTAGTGAGGTATTCGATGCGATGAAGACCATACCTCTATAGTTAGGCAATCTCCATACTCCAACGAACGAAAATTAGATAAATTCTAAAAAGGCTTAACACTAAAGCAACTGCATAAAGAAACTTTTTTTAGCAAAATATAAAATCATGGAAAAAATTAATGCAACTAAGAATTTATTTTAATGTAAAATGTAGTGCCAATTACTTCGCACTTTAGTAACAAACAAAATATGTAGTTTTATTTTAACCAAATTTTAACATTTCGACGCAGTGTCGTTGAAAACCTTTTATCGTATATTAACGTTTAACGTAACACTAATCTGAATATAATAGAACATGGCTGCCATTACAATAATTACACACAGTCGAAAATATTTCCTTTAACCTCGCTGACCGATAGAAAAAAATATTTCAAATATAAATAAATACGTATTGTATTCACCACAAACTAAATTTAATTAAATAAATGACGTAAAAAATAAGGTAATTAATACATAAATTAAGGCAAATTGAATATCTAATTATATTCTTCAATGGTAGGTACGAAGTGTTTTGGAATTCGTAATTATTTAGGTACCTAAAAAGATAACATTTTTTATTGAGTTTGGCGTATTATTTGCAAGGCATTCTTTATAAATGTAAAAACAAAAGATAGGTGTACCTACTCATTAAAAAAAGAAACAGTATCAATTAACTAATCACTAAATTATTTCGCTATAAGCCACTAAAACGAAAAGACTTTGAAGGCTACATAATAGGCATATTGGGTAATAATTATATGATAAAAAAATTATTGGCATGGATATTTGAGATCCATGACCTTTGTATCAGGTAAAATAACTTATCAAAGATGAACGACAGAATAAAAAAAACTGCTAAATTTCGCCTCCGATCGTGACACGATTTGTCGTGTTGATTAGTAGTCAGGTTGCTGGTTAATTAATAAAAAATAGCACGCAACGGTTGCTATTAATAGCTACTGTAATCACTGAAACAGAATCAAGGTCAGTTGCGTTAAAAATATGAAATCATTATTGTTGTTACATTTATTACCTACATACTAGGGGTGGCCTACAGTTTTGCCCATATGTATTTTTTACACGATAATATTTATTTTTTCTTCTCTGAAATCGTGTAATTTTGTAAAATCGTTCTTAGTGGAGCATAAGAAATATTTGAGCCAAGTTTCATTGTTATGGATTCAGATAGCTGTATATGTCTTTTTGTAAATAATAGGTAAATATATAAAAGGTGTTAACTTTTATTAAACATTTATTACTGTCACATTTACAAAATTGATGCAACTTTTACACGTGGATATGATTTATTTAATATAGGTAGCTATAAAGATGACCAGTTTTCGCTTATCACTGTAAAGAAAACATACGACAGATATTAAACAATGACAAATTAAAACGTGGTACACGTGTCAGGAAAGTTTTCACGGTTTACACGCATGTACGCTTTATGTACTTTGGAATGTTAACAGGCAATACGATAAAAATGTATCAACTGAAAACTGAACATAACAACAAAATTAAATTACAATGAAAATTTTCATTCGTTTAAAAAGATTTCTAGGATCACGCAGATGGTTAATTACCATTTCACATGGATTATATTCGATTCAGATATTCAGACATACCCAATCTATAATTTTAATAGCAGAATTCGATAAACTCGGCAAAAAACGATTTTGATAAACTTTCCACCAACCTGGAGAGTGAAGACAAATACGATCGAATAAAAAAATAATCATACAAACGGAAAAGAATAATGCGAACATAAAAAAATTACAATTTATATGAGTTTTATCAATATAAATATGTTAATGAAATAATGTTATCTTTTTTATAGCCAGCACAGCGATTAAAAACAAAATGAAACTGAAGTAAATTTATATTTAAAAATTACAAATGAAAAATATCTATAAACATTTATGTGCAAAAATCTTTCAATTTGAGAGCGGAAAATAACAGATAGCGATAACACAATGCACAATTCTACGAAACTTATTTAGCTTACTTAGCTATACCAAAAGAATTCTAAAAAAATTTAAAAGTGGTTATTTCAATGATTTTTTTTTAATTATTTAATATTACCTTTTCTAAAATAGTTTGTTTCTTATATTAACAATTATTGTATAGCTTATAGCGCGCATATTTTCCTATATTTATTATTCATATTTTAATGCTTTGCAATAATCTGCAGCATCAGTATCGTTCAATCAGCTAGCAATTATTCACAGCAGATGTCGTTACGTCACTTCCTGCGACAGCCTGCCCTTTTAGACTCGACTAATGATTACCTTTTCAAATTAATTTCGTAATATTTCTGTAAAATATTATAAAACATAATGATGATAAATTGATAATATATTAGATGTCATTATTCATTATACATAAAGAAAATTAAATCACGACGCGACTTCAATCTAACAAATTCTCGCATACACAAAAAGATTACTGAACATTAAAATTAGAGTAAATTGACCTTTTACGACTACTTTTACAACCTCAATATGGTACAAATGTCAAATCTTAAATGAACGTCACACTGAACGTAGTTACTGTTTTAGCGAAGACTTCTGTTATCCGAGCTTCGTCTGAAGAGCTCACCTGTGGCGCAGTTCCGCCCTAGACCTTCGGCGTGGGCGAGCGGCTCGGTTGCGGTAGGTCGCCGTGTCGATACCGTCGCCTCATAGTAATCTCATTACCTAGGGCAATCTATTATAATCTCTAGGTTTATTCCAATAGATTGCTTGATTTCTTGACTACTAACTAAAATGCCTAAAATTGTTTTGTTTTAGTTATAATTATGGCAGTTACGCACTTAAAAGAGATATAGAAAAATGTGAAAGAATCTGAGGCCTTTTTGTATTCGTGACAATACTATATAATGAACTACAATGGCGAATTATTTACAGTCATTTGGTTTTTGGTAAGATACTTATTGTTAACGTTTCAAGGCAGAAAATCAAGCAAAAAATATTACACACTTGCTACAAAGCTGCTGTGATATAACCTACAAAGGAGAAAAAATTAAAATATATTTACCATAATATAAATAGAATATTACATTTATAGAATCGAGATTTGGCAGGAATATTCCTTCTTCTATATAGAGCTTACTATTAAAAAGTTTTCTCCTCAAAAGGGAGAAAAGGGACAAACACACAATATATCCATCACATTATTGGTGTTATTTGACTGTTATCGTTCTATAATGATAAGCAATCATGACACCTATTTTCATTCAATTAAGGTTCAAAATGTAATACAAAAGTATCCATTGTTTGTGTAATGTGACGTTTACTGACGTCACCGCCACATGCGCTTAATTCATCTTCGATTGATATCAATTTGTTTGGCCGACATAGAAACACATAAATGTAACATAGAACATACATATGAAGCTAGAATTTGTGTCGTGAAGTAGCTACTATAACTGGGTTTTGTACAGGGATTGAGAGAAGCTAAGGCTATATAGCCCTATAGGTATATTGCAACCATCAAGACAACAGTTATAGGTACGAAAGTTAAAAAATAAAGTACATAGGTACAGCTGTAAATACATAGCAATGTCTGATTCACGAAATGTACCAGTTTTAGCGTATTTTAGGTAGGTACAAGTTTTATATTTTTAAACCGGCAACTTGTTACACCTTAACAAGCGAGGTCGCGGACCCCAATCATTTTTAAGGCAGATTACACATGCACGACTTTGAAATTTCGCATCATTAGCAAATCGAAACACATAGATCTCAAAAAGCTGATTTATAATTTGACAAGTAACTGAAAAATATTAACAGGTCATCATTTATGACGTATCTTCGTCTGTGTGTGTGTCCGCAATGATCTTAAAAGTTACCTAATCGATTTAGGTAGAGTTTTCCATTTTTAAATAATGCATATTTCTCAATGAGGTTATTGGTATAAAATACATAAGGATTTGATAAAGATCTTCGAAAAAGACGAGAACTTATTAACAGCAATCTATTTATTATAATTGTTTAACACATGAAGCGGTGGTAGGCGGTGAAGAAAAACATCGTGAGGAAACCTGCATTTGCCGGAAGAAATTCTGACACATGTATATCTACCAATACGCATTGGAGCAGCGTGGTGGATTAAGCTCCATAACCTTCTCCCTAATAGGAGAAGAGGCCTATGCCCAGCAGTGGGATATGTACAGGCTGTGTTCCGTTTTTTCAATTATATAACATAAAAAAACTACCATTCAAATTTTCAAGTTATCTACGAAAGCATAACGTGAGTGGGTCGTAATACAGCGGACCACGCGCGGCCAGCCTAAATCGATTTTCGAAATCGAGGTTACGTTATTTTCGAAAAGTTGACATTTTAGTTTCAATAACTTGTATATGATTGCCCAACATGGCCAAAAGTGACAGTTGCAAGTATATAAGGCTAATTTATATCAAAATAATAACATTGTCGTGCTGAAACGGATATTGACTTGACATTTGACTGACAGCCGTGCCGAGCGACCACAGGTTATTTCATCAATGTTTTATGTAGTTAATACTTTACATAGTTAAATAAGTAGTTTTATCCGATATAATATATTATTGACTTTTCGCAAAATTTATAAAAAACGAATAATATTTCAATTCATAAATACGTGCTGAATAAATGAAAAATAAAACAAAAATATTTGTATTTTATTGTAAAAACAACGATTATTACCGAGTTTTTATGTAACGTTTACTGGAAATTAAATACATTACCTCAGATCTTGTTTTAGTATCCAAGGTCAACTTTATTTTAAATAATACCTACAGACATATAACACTACAACGATTCTGTATCAATAAAGGATATCCAGCATAACCAAACTGTACCTACATTTCTATTTACTGAATACCGTAATATAACAAAAAATATTTTTACAGGTTCTATATAATAACTTTTTTCTATACAAACTCTTTATTCAGTTAAAAGATTAATATGTTATTATTATTAAGTTTTTGGATATCAAATAAAATTACGATTGAAGCGTCGAAAAGCGTGGAAGCAAGCCAAATAAACAAATTATTAACATGCGAATCTATCATTTAATATATTTTTTGTCTGATCTTACTTGTTTATTACAATGTATTATATTGTATCTACTATAAAATATCGACAGTCATTTGATACGAATTAAATATTCATTTATAGATCACGTGCCGAAAACAAGAAAACTCGTTTATATAATTATGGTAATTACAGTAATCCTATCGGCGAGTTTATGTTCAAAATGACTCCTTTATTAGTCACATTTATCTTAAATCACTCCTACTTTACCTCCTTTATATTATAAATAAAAAATTCCTAACGAACAGTAAAAATCTTCGTTCGAAATTCTCTTCAAACTTTAATGGAAATTTACAAGATGGTCTTTGAATTGTGCGAAAAACAGTTTAAATCTTCTAAAACGCAAACTGGTGATGATAATCCATCAAGTATATAATTGCAACTAATGAATAGCCCATAAGTTGCATAAGACGGTAATAAAGATAGCATCGACTGATGAAGTACGGTCCAACGTAAACATAATTAGAGGGGTTACGGCTGGTAATCTCTGGTTAGATACGGCGGGACGGCGAGTCTAGTACTTATGATAATAACTCGACAAATATTGCTATATGTATCGCCTTATATTCTACAATCATACCAATAATATTATTTCTTATAGCTTTGTATTTTGTAATCATATTAATGCTAAATTTTAAGCGAAACTAAATTAAGGTAATAAGATAAAAAAAGGACGCAATGGTGTAAAACGAGAGTTTTCTTTTTTTTGGCGTAAAACCCAGGACGCTATGTGAAAACTATTAAGGCACCCTGAAAACCAAAAAATATCCTGGGAAACCCAACCCCAAACTGCTAGGGCTGCAAACCATTTACAAACTGTAACTACAATTAAGGAATAAGGTAAAATAGGACGCAATGGTGTAGCACAAGCTATGTAAAAACTATTGAGGCACCCTGAAAACCAGGAAATATCCTGGGATACAAGGACGGTTGGAAACCCGGAACGTAGTGTTAGTACATTATGTTATTGCTTCAGACAGTTGGCTTATCGGATTATCGTTAAGACCGGAATGGAGATAGATTATATCCTTATCGTTTGTATATTATGGTCTTAATTATAATCATTATTATTATTATTGTAAGGAGCCACGTGTAAAAAGTGGGTGTACGTTGTGGATTTCTGTTCCAAAATATTCCTTCAAAATTAATCATCGTTACTTCCAATTTTTTGTGATAAGATAAAAAATATCTAACAGACACGGCAAATACGAATTCGCATTTAAATCTTTATCTCTGTACAATAGTATATGTGAATACAAGTACAACGCCTATTTTTCTTACACTTTATCAGTTTGTAAATTAATTGCCGAAAATCGCCATTAAAACAAAAAACACTGACAGCCGACGGCGACATACTGTTATAAACAGGATCTTAATTTATCGCCAAAGAGATATCGATATACCAATTAAGGGTATGAATTTCGGAAAACGAAAGCGATCGGCGCCATCTCACTTTCGAAATCGGTTTCAATATTTCATGAAGATTTTAATCTTGTTCGTATTCAATGGCAAGTATATTACCTGCTGGTCTATTTTTACGCCAAAAAGAACGATATTACAGCGCAGTAGGTGGTGGTACAATCCAGATAGTTTTGGAACTTGGTGACTTGTGATCATTACTGCTTCCGCCCACGTCAATTGCTGGCAACCTTTGCTCTATAAATGTAACGACCTCTTCCTCTATTGAATCAGGTGTTTCAGCTAACAATGCAAGGAAGGTCACGCTCAGAAATCTTGGAACACAAGAAAGGAGCACATTATAGCTAACTTTCTTAGGTGTTGTATTAACAAAGGTGAAATCCAATGTCTTCCAATTACTGTCAGGACTTTGTTATCTGAATAAAATATTTAATAAAATAACTGTTTGCCGTTTCATATAAGATAACATGGAATTCCTAGGTAAAAAAAATAAACCATATTATTTTAAAGCGAATGTAGTATATTAAACAATAATTACTGAATTTCATACTGATTCAATTCATAATCTTTATCGACCTGCCCCTAAAAGGAGAAGTATTTATAATTAACTTTTCGGGTTTCAAAAAATCCATTATTCTTTTTCTTATTTTTATTATCTCCATAAAGGTAATCAAAAACCATAAACGGTGTTTAATAGTTAGATCGATAACATAATTAGCTGACGAAAATAAAGTTATTGCCCATCATAAGCACATGGTGTTACATAAGATGGGCAATAATACGCGCGACACCATTAAATTTACGTTTTACGATGCCATCGGTTGCACCTTTAGATTTTACCATTCGTCAGTACGTCAAGCGGTGCAGCGGGTATATTTAGCTCAGAAGCTCGCTGGCGACTAGACATCATAAATTTTCATAATGATCCCTCCGCCCCCGTTACCCAATTCGGTAATTTTGATACTGAATGATAAATTACCGTCGATTCGCCATATTAATAGTTTGACGATAATACTCAAAACATTTGGCGCTTATTTTAAAGCAAAGATTAGTTCAAGGGATAGATATTTTATGAAATAGAACTTGTTATGAATATTGATAATCTTAACTAGAACATACCTATTTGTAACCAATTAAATGAATAAATAAATTACTCATTACAGAAAAAAATACCTAAAACTTATTGGCGCGAAAGAAGTAATTTTTGGTCCTATCCGAAACCAATTTAGTGATACGTTTAATGATGATGAATGATGAATATTATAGACAGAACAATTGGATCTTTGACGTTGCGTCGTAATAAAAAGTTGAAAAGATAAATCGGATATCACTAGGAATTTCAAAAAATGGTAATTTTTTTGAAATCGAATAGGTCACTTGACCAATGTTAACGATGACATTTAAAATATACAATATACGCTCATATATAGATCTTTATTTATTCTAAAACAGCGTATCCGCATTTAATACAAGATTTATCAAGCATATGCAAATTAATCGCTATTTATAACAAATGCCAATCTGCAATACATTATAGACATTATTTATATTCATGAGGTGGTCGAGCGGACACGTGATATAATCTATCATGTTTAATGTAGATATTTACGTATTAACTGGTTGAAAAAAAATGAATATAAATTAAAAAGGTAAATTATTCACGGTATCACGACGCTGAGTCACATCTGAGCAGGTTTTTAAAGAAAGGGCAAACCGGGTAAATTGGTTGGCAGTGACGCGGCCGAAAACTTGATGCTTTTTTTGGTATTACTCGATCAACATTGAATCCCTTCCATAATTACGCTGGAAATATTTTCGGACTTATTGAGTCATTTAAAACTTTCTAAAGAGTTAGATGTGGACCATACTCTGAACAAATTTTTATTGGGAAGGCGTTAATTTTCAATTTCTTGTTATTTATCCTTCTGCGGATTTGATTTTATCTTTGTTAATCAACTTGATTTTAAGATAAAGCTAGGGCAACGAATTGACAGGAATGAGGAAATACTTATTTAATTATTTATTTTCTGGTAACAACAGTAATATTCTCATAACCTTAAAATGTAACCTTTCACTCGACATTTAACGTAAATGCCAGACAAATTCTTAATATTGTGTTTAATAAGTATACTCGTAAAAGATTTAACGATGTCATATAAAACTCATAGGATACTATACGTCTGATACTGATACTGATATGACGTCATGCGCGGATAACAATTACGGTTTTCCCCTTTTTTATAGAAAAAAAAAACTATGTCAACACTTTAGGTTGAGCTACGATAAATACACCTTATATACCTGCTTAAAAGATGTAAGATAATGAGATTAATAATTTTAGTACGTAACAGTTAATTATTATCAAATATAAAATAAAATACAAAATACGTAATGATGATATGTCATCCACTTAAAAGATATGAAACTTAGAAATGGAATAAATATATATGGACAAATCACACCGATTGAGCTAGCCCCAAAGTAAGTTCGAGACTTGTGTTATGGGATACTAACTGAACGATACTATATTTTATAATAGATACATGTATAGATACACATCCAAGACCCAGGCCAATCAGGAAAAGATCGTTTTCCGTCATGACCTGGCCGGGGATAAAACCCGGGGCCTCCACGTCGCAGGCAGACGTGTTGATCGCTGCGCCACGGAGGACGACATTTCTATCTTTCTATAATTATATCATAGTTATCAAGGCTAGTTAAGATGTTAAAGCGTGAAGCGACAATAGCGACAAATTGACCGTCACTAACGTCGCACAAACAGCGTAGACTTCCGACTGCGCAGACGCGGAAACGTTTGAAGTAATTTCGCGCCCCACTGACTTGTAAACATCCATACAGTTATAGAAAATAACAACAACAATCAACTAGACAATAAGCTTTAGACTTTCTTAGCTAAATCAACCAATTCTTGTTTATCTATCTAAGGTATCCTGATAAGTGGTCACTTGGTCACAAGCGTCCATAAACATCAGCAAATTCAATCATTTTGGCGAATTCGTTGTATACCTTTGTAAAAGCTATGAACCTAACTTTTGAACAACCTTTTGTTTTAGTGGTCAGGAACCATCAATAAGTTAATGCCTATTGGTAATTTTAAAATTCCCATATTTCTACATTAAAATTTTCCTTACCAAGAATTGTATTTCAGCCAACGTAGGTTAGAACATTCTATTGGTACAGCATAAAAAATCGATAGGTTAAATTTATCGACTATTATGACTCACAAAGCGACCTGCGGCGAGCCCTACGAGATCTTGACTTCTACAGGTAACTATGGACATCAAGGTTTACCTCAGTTCCTTATATTTTTTACTGATCTCGGAAGCTATACTGACATAAATAGATGTTGTTAATTCATAGCTTTTTTGCTATTGAATAGAAAATGCGGAAAAACGTATATAAGTGAGTTAAAATTAAGTTTCATTATTTAAAATACATTTTTATTAGCTGAATATATGGTTGATGACGATTTCCAATTTTTTTTGGAGTACTTAAGCATCAATTTCTATAATAAGAAAAGACAATTCACTCAATACTTAAAGACCTATCTTTCGAATTACATTCTACCGTAATACCTATTATGTATTGTCGATTTCATATACCTAGTGATTACAATAATGTCATTCTAGACATATTTATTCCTACGTACGAAGAAAAACAACATATTTTTCCACGGTATGAGTCGAACACGGAAAAAATATTATAACAAAACAAAGCTCAGGTAACATTTCCACTCTATATTAATCAAATGAATAACTCAGTTCTACAATATTTACCGGTTATTGACGCCACTGCGGTTAATGATACATGCAGGATAGTCAACTGACCATTACGAGGCATTTTCATCACTTATGAATGAATGTTAAATGAAAAACATGACTAATGCAACGCTTGCAACTATTCAAACACTCGACCATCAACACATAAACAACAATATGCTCGTAATTAAAATAATGTCATTAATGACACAATTCGATTAGCAAATCGTAAACAATCGTAAATAGCATACCTACTTTATATTAGCGCGAAGCAAAGAATAATAAACAGAAATTGAATCATCGAATGATTTAAAATTATGACAAAACGGCAGAATTCTGCATGCGAAAATGCGTTATCATTCCGAAGTAACGAGAAAAATATTAAAAAGAAACGTGTCCTTCACTAGCCAATACATTATTCGGAGATGGGTCGCTGTCTAGACAAACTTCTGTATTTATTTCGGTGGCTGCGCGTGCGTCATTCGAGTGACGTAACGCGGAAAAAATACCACCACAATTGTCACAGCGAGTTGAATGCATCCCAAACATTTGTCTTCGATCCGCGAGAGATCTCGTCTGATGGTGCGTCGGACGTCGGACGTAGATGCGATTGTGTAATATGGCCAACAATAACATAGGAAATATACGGAGCTAAATAGAGATTCAATATATCCGTCACTATACGACTTAGACGCATATCAACATTTACAAACAATGTTAGGCGCAATCGAACAAAATGATGTTAAATTCATGCCACGATCTAGCGTTAGTTCTTCACATTCCACGCGTTCTGCATTTCTCTTAAATTCCATCCTCTTAAGAACATTACATCATCACTATAAGCATTGTCACTTACGAGCAACGCTAACAACGCAGTCTCGCTAAATTTGACTTGACGATAATTGCCACGGCTTCCATTTACTGTTTACTAAAAACACGTCGTCACCGAATGTTTCATTTGTACATACCGTCTAATCATAGTATTATTCTGTTACGATAAGAGAAATTCCATTAGAATTTTCACTTTTTTACATTTTTAGCAATAGATAACCTTATGACTAGATCCTTACAAATAGCCTATGTCCAGTAGTTTTGCGAGTTCTTGTCGGAGTGTCTATCCATAAGTCTGTTACAATGTTGATCCTGTTTGGAAAGTGTGCCAATGAGTGGTTGTGCTCAAGAACGATCCATCATGGAGTTCCGGCATGGGGTCAGTGGCCCGCCGGTCAGCGCCGGCTCGTCTCTGGCGCGTCCAGGACTGGTTCTGACGGGCCCGAGCCGGGTCATGTGGACCTCGGCGATCAGGAATGTCATCCTCGGATAAACATCTCGACTCGACATCTCGTTTATTATTTACTTATTCAATAACCTTTTACTTATGAATATTTTAAATGCCATTATCATTTTGCACAAGTGTAAATTTGAAAAAATTATTAAACCCCCAACCTCTCATTCAATACAACATGAGGACCTTAAACTCTTACTTACTTACTCTTAAGGAATAATACACACGCAGAGACATACACACACACACACATGCATATCCATAATTTTTCGAGTTACTCTCAATAAGCCCTTTCATTTGATACCTGTATTGTAGAAATGCATCAAAATAACTATTCCGCCATCTGGGATAGTCCGCCATCTTAGATTTAGTATAACGTCATATTGATTTTCTAGTTACTCTCAATAAGCTATTTCATTTGATAGCCATATTGTGGAAATGTATTAAAAATATTTATTCTGCTAGGTTGAATGGTACGCCATATTGATTGTAGAATGACGTCATTGCATCGTATTTTTCATCCAAACTGAATATGTGTGCAAAATTTCAGCTCAATTGGTTGAAGATATCTGTTTTAAAATTGATTAGCAAAAATCCACCCGAGAAAACTACACATCGAAAGATAATCTCGAAACGGCTGAACCGATTATGATATAACATGTCTAAGAACCACCGCTAGAAAACCCTCTTTCAAATAAACAAAAATGGATCCAAATCGGTTCACCCGTTTAGGTGCTACAGTGCCACAGACAGACACACACACATACACAGAGACATACAGAAAAACATAGCGGTCAAACTTATAACACCCCTCAATTTTGGTCGAGGGTTAAAAAATCAGACAGATATTAAAAATGTTGCATTTTATCGTTATCATATCATATGGGTACCGACATCTATAGATAAAAAATGTCGGGTATATTTATTTATCAATGAACAGTTGAAGTCTATAGACTATAGAAGTATGAAGAATGAAGTAATTTTGCTCGTCGATCATAAAACTAGAAAACTAACGAAGTGGGCACTTATTTTTAAGTGTTATTCCAGCATATACGTGTATCTCTTCCAAGGGTCTGTTTACGGCGAATGCTATGAAATAATTACACGAGTATTTTAACAACATCGGAATATCAATTACTTATCAGTCAGATACTAGGGCTTATGATATTATCGGGCATAAGTAAATATAGCGATGATGCTGTATCATAAAACACGTTATTTTGTTTCCAGGGGCATTATCTTCATTCATAATTTGTCAATTTTGATAATTTTATCTTTAACTTTAAGATTTAATTCTGTAACTTCATTGTTTTTATTTATTATATAAAGTTGTTTTTGTAGCAGCTACATGCTGCTTGTCTTTAAATTGATAACGATAGATGTAATTTTTTGTATTTTATTGTTAAAAGTTATAATATAAACCTTATATAAATTTCAGATACGATTGTTTGTCACCGAAATGCTCCTAAACGACCACATCGATTTAGATGAAATTTTGGGTGTATATTTGTGGATCCTTGGATGGTTTGAATATATATTCGGTAAGTGGCGTTGGTACTGGACATGGCAACACTTATCGGGTGGGTCATACCGGTGAAGATGTCACTTCTTGTTGTCAATTTTTAATAACCGTAAATTCATATTCATTATCATATTCAAAATTATTACATAACTATTTTATTTAATCATTACGTAAGGTAAATGAAAACCGAAAAAGTAATGAACTTATCGATCTTTTATTCAAAAATACTTTTTAATTTTATTATACATTTCGTAATCTGTGGATAACATTATTTTTTTGAAAGTGCAATTTTACGCAACGTTTTTGGAGTTTTATTTTTTGGATTACGACATAAAATATGAACGGTATATATTCCGAAATTGGGTAAGTCAAATGACACATTGATGATTTTATCTCAGAAGGGTAAAAATTAACTTTTGTAAAAAGTACACACGGGCCAAGGTAAAGTAAACTGATAGTGACTTTACTAGCCTAACCAAACACTTCATAATACATATATGTGAAATAGTATGAAGTGTTAGGTTTGGCCCGTACAATAATTAAACATCACTAAAATGCATAAGTGGAAACTTGATGGCTAAATTAGCACTAGCACTAGATTCCCCTTACATCTATCACAAAACTCACATCGAGCTTCACAAATCGTAATAAATATTTAGTAGATCAAACGAATATTGTAATTGACACAAACATAGGCACAATTGCGATAACAGTGTTTATACATACTTAGGACCGTTTCATAGCTAATAGTCGCGACATAATTTACTCCTATTAACTTTATTAGCCCGATAACACTTTAATGTATTTACGTTAGAATATAAATTTCCTTGTTGGAATTTTCGACATTACTAATGTAACGGTGACAAGGACTATTGGAAAATTAAAAATTAATTATACTTTATGTTTTACATTTTGCGGTCGAGCTTAATTATAATTTGAATCGCCATGATTTCGAGGAAACTGGAAACCAAATTGAGGCCTATAGAACTAAAAATGATTTCAATACCTGTAGGCTCGTTAATTTTGAACAACCAAACTGAAAATTTAGGACGTTGGGACGCTAATTTCTTAGAAAATATAAAGTTTAGGTTCCCTTTCACTGTAATTTTTTTTATGGGATAGGGCGGCGAACGAGCTGACAGATCACCTGATGGAAAGTGAATGCTGTCGCCCATGGACGTTTGCAACACCAAAGAAGCTACAAAATGCATTGCCGGCCTTTTAGAGGGAAAGATTCCCCATCGTTTGGGTAAATTTACAAAACTGGTAAAAACGAAATATCATATGCACATTTCGCTGATGTTAAAGAGGATAATTTATCACACTGAGTTGTTTTGAACAGTTCGAGCCAAATGCACTAAGAACTCTTCTGCTGTAAGAAATTCAAACACTACAAAAAAGTCCATCAAATAAATAACACAATAATTGCAGTTAATTAGAGGAAGCCATCAGTACAAAGTATGTTAATATAGTGAATTAATGTTTGGTTTTATGACATCTCATTTTTAGATCCAGCGTAGTATCTAGTTTTTTGCTGACATAGTTAATTACTCTAGTCTGGATTTTAGTATCGTCAATAATTTTATTTGAATTATTTGCGTGTAATTATAATTATCCAAATGTAGTCTTTTCCGCTTGATGTTAATAGGTTTTTTAACCCTTAAGTTTTCAGACGGAAATTTAAAACTGGTAAATATTATATAAAAATCATAAAAACTTACTAAGCTAGTTCGTTTTATCATAATATTATTAAATGAAAAATTTTAGTAAATTGGAATATTCAGACTAGCTAACACAAATTTTATTTCAAGAGCTAAAATCACTAACGGAAAATTTCACCAGACATACCTAGGAATGTTTTTACAAAAATAAACAAGTTCCTATTCAGATTTGATTTGCGTTTCGGGTGAAGTATAAAATAATAAAAACTATGAATAAAATCTGTTCGTGCACATAATTTTTCACATGCTCCTTAATTCAAGGTCTTGCGGTGCACGAAGCTACAATTGTATACAATTTTACATCTAAATTAGGTAAATAATGAGATATTTTTGCATAGAAAAACATATCTAATCAGAGAAAATCGTCTGCAATTTTCTTTAGTGACATAATAGTCGAGATATCACCCTAAATATCATCAAAATACTGTTATCTGCGTGTTTATCATATACCTAGTCTTGCCATAAATATTGTAATAAAGAAAAAAGAAAATTGTTAACTGCAAATAACATTTATTAC
>DVXP01000257.1:0-23676 GCA_018235645.1 Junonia grisea | reverse complement strand
ACACTGTAAAAGTAATAAATGTTATTTGCAGTTAACAATTTTCTTTTTTCTTTATTACAATATTTATGGCAAGACTAAGTATATAATGACGAGTATAGAATTATTCGTTCATAATATTTCGTATACTAAACCGTACACGTAAGTTAGCTATTCGATTAGATATCTTAAGAACCAGTTTCTTCGTGTATCCGTATTAAAAAACCGGCCGCGTTTTGATCATTATGCTCTGACGAGTATTACAGCGACATTTTGAAAAAAATCGGGTCAAGTACAAGAGCGCTTACCGATATTCAAATATACCTAAAAGTACATGTGTTTTGTGTGTTCTTATTGATTTCGACGACGTCTTTTGGCGTTTGATAAAATTTTATTCCGCTGTTAATTGTACATGAGATTAGGTATATGTACGAATTCTAAAATTGCTATAATATGTAAAGATTAAGAGTGCACTTTATTTTGACTTAGGTGACTCTTCTTTTACGGGTGCGATATCTAATGATTTAATCTAACTAAAATACATATCGCACCCGTGAAAAAAGAGTCAACCAACTCAAAATATCTACCACTTCTAAAATTGCTACAATGTCTAATGCCTTAAAGTGCATTTTCAGGTACACGCATTTTTTGACTTGGGTGACTCTTCTTCTAGGTGTGCGATATGTCCTCTTTTATCATTTTGTTATGAATAATAAAAACTAGATCATTTCGTAAGATATTATACTCAGGATAGATTATTACATTCTTATTATTACATCCTCTAAGATCTAGACATCGGGATCAAACATGAAACGAATTTCGATATTTAATAAAATACAACAAACCGGGCTTCGACTATAAGAAAAAAATACGAATATTTTTAAATTAATTTCCAATAAAGCACGACGTTTTTAGGGTTCCGTAGTCAAAACGGAATCCTTATAGTTTCGCCATGTCCGTCTGTCTGTCTGTCTGTCCGCGGCTTTGCTCCGAGATCTTTAATACTAAAAAACTGGAATTCGGTATAAGTATACATATAAATCACGCCGAGAAACTCGTACAATAAAATCTTGAAAAATATTTTTTGTTGGGGACCCTATATGTAAAGTGAGACCAAAAATTTTTTTTCTTATTTTTCCCATGCTGTTGGACAGGTCGTTTAAAAACAATATGGTTTTGGCACATTCATTTTTCCGAACGAGGAACAGTTTCCGAAATATTAAGCTTCTAAACGTCAAATTTTCGAGTCAAGTGTATCCCCTCTACCCACTAAACTGCCGCTTCTAAAAATATGAAACAATTCAGGATAGTAGTACATATAATGAATTGAAAAGGAAAATTGTCACGGATATGTACACTTTTATAGTTATCGAGATATAGTCGATCAAATTAAAAACATAATTTCGCCCAAACTTCATTGAAAATTGTTAACATAAAAACATGCTATTTGTTAAAATACAAGTATTTCTTTTTAATTTTAAAGAGTAAATTAATGAATATCCGTTTATTATGAGGGAAACTACGGAACATGCATGCGCGTGGATCGACACGCACTTAGCTAATTATTATTATTATAATTAAATTCAAACGCAAAATAGTAGAATATTATATTTCGAATTTCTATGAAAGATGGCAACAAACAAACGATTATGTCAAATGATAAAAGTATGTAGATATTCCAAAGTTGTCTACGTTCTAAAAATCTTAACTTTTTTATGAGCTTCTAATAAAAAAGCAAGTTGCCCGTCTAGTACTACTTTATCAATAAGCTAATTTTCATGACAATCAAGATCTTGTAATGATTTCGTCTTCGTTATCAATCATTATTATTGATTAATTAATTTTCATGTGATTTTCCCCTGTAATTTTGACACTTAACTCCGGCTTCATAAAGTTAAATTATTACTCGTAGTGTCCCTTTCAAAACCAAAAACCTAAAAAAAGTAACTTATGACTACAGACAATTCACCACTGCCTTCCGCCATTAATTTAATTACTTTACTACTCTACTTACGATTTCTACTTTTTTGAAGAAAATATGTACTTTAAAACTTACTAGACATTTATTAGTTATATTTCTATATAGTGTACTAAACCCTAGCCCGGGCTACATACATTTCTGAAACATATCCTTTATCAGTAACATTAACAATATTAACACCAAACTATTGTCGTCATCGTTATCAATCAATATATCAATCATGTAGTAATTTTCCTGAAAAAATTATTGCACAATAATTAATCCACGATGTACCGACGCATGAGTACCGAAAATTAATCTAGCTCAAATATTATGCAATCCTCTTCAAATTGCCCTACTGATGATATAAATGCATGACAACACCGTATCACATTGTTTAAACCACTGGTTCATAAACGGTGGAGCGCGCCCCCCTAGGTTTGTACTTAAGGAAAAAATACCTATTTAGCACGTACCTACGTAACACTTAAATCTAATCTAAAAATCGATCAGTTAGTTGGACAAGGTACAACATAACAAAGCGGCGGAAGTGCGTCCTACCCTGCCAGCGTCCTCGAAGCGCTCAGGCGGCAGGAGAAGAGAAGGGCACACACGACGTGGTACGCCCGTCTCCACGGAGATCGGTACGCGCACAAACGCGTCGTGAGTGCGATCTTGCCAGCCTTCGGGGCTGCGTCAAAAAAAAAAAAAAGAGGTACAACATAAAATGTGATGCGACCTCCGTGGCATCTTCTCGCTTGAATCGATTAATCTTACTTCTCATATTGGCCATAAGTTTGTAAGCTTGGATGTGCATGGCTGTTTCACTGCAAAACGATTGAACCGATTTGGAAAATGAAAATGGTGTTTATGGCTGGAAGATTTTTATTTTTTTTATTACATGTGAAGCCGAACCTGAGCCTTATAAAGTTGCAGGTGGTGGGCCGGTGTGAAATACTGTTTCGATCTATTGAGCACACCGAGCTTCTTCGAGGCTTATTTACCTTTACCTTCCAAATAGCCACGAAACTGGACTTTGCTCGATATGTTGACGCCAAGAATTACAAGTTAGAGGAGTACCCTGGAAACGGAGTGATACGAGAAAAGGGGGCTTCTTAGTGGTGAACGTGCAAACCTGTGTCTTCTTGGGGTTGAATTGAATCAGATTTCATTTACCCCACTCTGATATTTTCTAAAACGAAGTTTCAACTTCAGACACAAGTTTGTTTCGGTTTTCAATGACGCTTAATTATTAATTTTTTTCATATTGACAATATTAAAAATAAGAAGAATGACAAGTACATAGATAATAATTATATCGTTTGATGCAATCTCGATATAGAATATACATCAAATTTCTATCAAATATTAGCATACATTATTGAACAATATTACACCATAATATTATTTTTATCTTATAGGTTGACCATTACATTAAAATGACCATTAAATCACTAAGCCAGGAGGTTTAATTTACTTTGACATTTGAGTCACTAAAACTTGCGAATAAATTGGGTTGTAATGGCTTAACAAGCATCAGTCTTCCTCGAGAATTTGTAGTAACTAGATCGACATGGAGTTCAAGAACAAAGTTGTAATTATAACCGGCGCCAGCTCCGGCATCGGAGCCTCGGCAGCGACCATGTTCAGCGCGGCGGGCGCAAGTGTCGTAATGGTCGGCCGCGACGAGAACAAGCTCGCCGCTGTGGCCACGCGCTGCTCATCGCCGCTCGTGATCAAAGCAGACATCACTAAAGACGAAGATGCCCGACGTGTCATTGACGAAACTATCAAGAAGTTTGGTCAATTAGATGTGTTGGTCAACAACGCCGGTATAAATATCTCGAACCCAGGTATCTTTGGCAAGGATTTCATGCAAACTTTCGACGCCATCATCGGCATCAATGTTCGTGCTGTTGTTCATTTAACATACTTAGCGGCTCCGTACCTGGTGAAGACTAAGGGCAATATTATAAACATATCCAGTACTGCTGGAGTGACTCGCCCACCCGCTCCGGGCTTGGAAAGCTATTACACTTCAAAAGCTGCGTTAAATCACTTCTCTGTCTGCGCCGCGACGGAATTAGGGGTTCACGGTGTGAGGGTGAACGTGATCAGTCCTGGACCAGTCAGAACTGAATTCTTCAAGAATTCTAAGGAATCAATAACTTTCGACCAACTGAGTGCAGGTACTCTCCTGAAGAGAGTGTCGGAGCCGGAGGAAATAGCAGAAATGATCCTGTACGTGGCGAGCGACAAGGCGAAGTCCATAGCTGGAGTGAATTATCTGGTTGACAACGGAGCGGTCGTTGCGCGATAAATATAATATAGGTATTAAACTTTGTCAGATTGCCCACCAGTTACAAACTTGCTTACGTGGTTAATAAAACTCACTTAGCACCGTATTACAATTTTTACCTGCTTGGCTTCAAATTCAACTTCAAAATGTTGTAGAAGAAAATGTTTTTTTTTTAGTCTTTGTAGTTTACTATTGAAGTCGGCTTTTTTTAAGTTATTTTAATTCTTTTATTGGAATAAAAACCTCTTATTTAATGTAAAAATATAATGTTACAATTGTCCTTAAAATGTAGGTAGGTACTGTAAGTTATTTTTAATATTGTCTTATTATGAATAAACGGATTCCACCAAAATTGTTACATTTACTTATTATTAATAATATAAAACACCTTGTTTCAAACACAACACGGAGACATAATGTTTATTTGTTATTTCGTGTTATTCCACTCAAGGGCACATAATATTATATTAGCTAATTAATATTACATAAAATTGTATACGGGAAAAGATGACAAAACTCAGATCCACCGTATTCATAAGGTGGTGATAATGCAGCAAGTATTGTTATGATACATTATGAGTATGGTGCATGACTTCATCACACTGAAGGAATAATATATTTTAGTAAAGTGAAGGACCAGGTGGGTGCAAGGATTAATTCTTAAATTACTTAACTAGCTTTTCACGCGGTTCCGAAAACGTGGATGTCCTTTTTTCGTTAGACGTAAGAAAACGGTTTCTCGTCTTCTTCATCCGGATAAAATAAGACGAAATTTAATTCGGGCTTCTTTACATGTACTAAAATATTCGGCAATCGGTCTAATAGCTTAAACGTGTAAACGAGACAAAAAATACTTACACATTATTAATAAAGTATCAAAAATAAAGACCAATAAAGGTATTTTTGAGGGTAGTTAGTGATGTGATACAAAATTCAAATTTTAAGTATTGGTTATCTGTTCATAACGAAAAGAATCGGAAGTGACAAGTGAATGACATGTATGACATATTTAAATTGAATTAAGATTTTTATAAATGATTATTTCTTGATGTGTAAAAATTTTGAGTTAATTTTATTTTAATTATTTTATTAAAATTATTGTAATTTATATTAAAATGTACTGTGGGTTTTTATGCCTTTTAATACATCATTATTATTATTATTATTTTACAAATTTTTATACGAAAAACTGCATAAGAAAATGGATGTTACGGAACTTCACCCTAAAAAAGGTACGCAGATCCGGGAGAAAAGGCTAGAATATATGTACTAGGCAATAAATTCGAAATTTATTTATAAATAATCTTCAAAGATAATAACCTTATCAAGGAAAACTTCCTCGTGGTGGTAATACTTACGTTATCAATTCACTGATTAAGCTGTTGAATCATTTTTATATCAAATTATTTTTCCACAAAACATGTAACTTTAAAACTTTGGAAAGATTATTTTTAGTCCGTCGGTTTCCGTTCTGACTATCCGTTTTGACTACGGAACCCTTATAGTTTCGCCATGCCCGTCCGTCTGTCTGACTGTCCGCGGCTTTGCTCCGAGACCGTTAACCTTAGAAAGCTGTGATTCGGTATGAGTATAAATACGAGTATGAATCACGCCGGGAAAGTCGTACATAAAATCTTAAAAAAAAATTTTTTCGGTGTGGAAAAAAGTGGAACCAAAATTTTTTTTTCTCATTTATCCCATGTTGTGGGGTATCGTTGGATAGGTCTTTTAAAACATACTATAGGTTTGGAAAAAACATTTTTCCGAGCGAGGAACTGTTTCCGAAACATTAAGCTTTTAAGTGTCAATTTTTCTAAGAGTCAAGTGTCCCCCCCGCTCTACCCACTAAACTATTGCTTCTAAAACTGGGAAAAATTCATATTCGTACATATAGTAAATTTAAAAGGAAAATTGTCACGACTACCTGCCTTTTATAGTTCTTTATCAAGCTATAGCTGATTAAAGTAAAAAGAAATATTTCACACAAATTTCATTGAAAATTGTTAAGATACACATGTTACTTGTTAAGAAATAAGTTAATTTTAAAGATTATTCATATGCAGACAGCATATTATGGTGGAAACTACGGAACCCTTCATGCGCGTGGCGCGACACGCACTTGGCCAATTTTTATTATTAAGATTTTGAATGACGTCACGCATTTTATAGTATATTCTCATCCAAACTAAATATTTATGCAAAATGTCAGCTCAGTTGAAGTTGAATTGATTAAAAATTTAAAAACCCCCCTATACAAAAACCTTGAATGACTATTTTTTACGATACAGTATTCGAAATGATAGACACTTTATTTTTGAAGTCTAGTTAACTAAAAATATTTCATGGTATATTCTATCAACCACAGACGGCCTGTCTGTTTAACAACCACGATCTCATCTTTTTCCACTTCGCGTGAAATGCTCCATATACCTATATATTAGTAGTGGCATCACGAAAAAGAAATATAAACTTAATTTATTGTCCGCTACTATGTACCTTAAAGTTTGTGTTGTTTCGGTGTGCGAATCTGAAGTACATTTGGCTGGTTTTTTTTTTATTTTTTTAACTTCTTAAATGTCATATTTAAGATTATTTTGGAAAATATACTTAGGTATAAAACGTGCTTAGGCGGGTATGTTGGATTCCCTACCGACATGGGATCACTGATAAGCATTCTAATTTGTTCTACGATTAGACAAAATAAAAACTAAAGTTATGGTATTTATCAGTCACAATCACAATGCTTATCAATCAACTGGAGTACTTAGGTATTCGTTATCAGCTAAAAGACCAACGAAGTATCACCACTGATCAATAATAATATACAATTTAATCGCAAAATTTGTTGTTAAGCTCACAACTTGCGCTGGAGGAGTGCCCCGCGTGGACCGCGGCGAGGCAGGTCTTGGTCCAGGAAATCGCCGACACGACTGCTCTCTCCCTGAGAGCAGTCGTGTCGGCGATGCTACGCAGGGAATCGCCGTGGGAGGCCGTAGACCAGAAGGAGACTGCAGGGCGGGCCCGGGAGAGGGCCGATCCCGCCCGGCGGAGGTGACCTGCGGGTCGTCTCCCCAGCCTCCAGGCCCCAGGGCAGAATAAATAGGGCACTCCCTCCGGCCGTGGGTATGTGAGATGGGGTTCTCACGCATCCTTTTTCATAAGCTCGAGAGGTGGACTGCAGTCCGGTATAGCCCCAGACTGCCGGTGTACGCACCAACGAGGGGTGTTGGGAGGGCGTGACCATCTTCGCTTTCCTGAGAAGGGTTCTGCAAGCCACGAGCGGAGCAACGCACGGGAGGGGGCGCGGACGTGCTGCGAAAGCGATCCCGTAACCTCTCTATTTACCGAGCTGAGGTATTTTAGTGATTGTGGCGTTTCAGGGGGTTTTAGTGGGTGCAATCTCACATAACCCGACTTCCATCTCAGGAGTTGGGTATCTATGAAGATTAACCCTGCGTCAACAAAAAAAAGCAAAGAAAAAAAACAAAGCTCACAACTCGAGAATGACAGAAACAAATAAATAATATCCTGAAATAGTCTAAAACCAACTTTTATATTTTCAAATACAAAGGAATCGTAATAAAATATTTAAATAAATACCATCAGTTTAAACT
This sequence comes from Junonia grisea, assembly GCA_018235645.1. NCBI lineage: Eukaryota > Metazoa > Arthropoda > Insecta > Lepidoptera > Nymphalidae > Junonia > Junonia grisea. The sequence continues at coordinate 15,827 of DVXP01000257.1, read as the reverse complement.
TTAATAGCATACTATAAAATTCAAGTGGAGCGTTCTATGGAGATAAAAACATTAATCTCAGATCAGGTGGACTCGATCGAAAATATTATCATACCATCTAATTTTACATACCTGTACGTGAAGAAAAACTTCCTATACACTTTTAAGAAAATTTTGCGAACGGAGGAGTATTAAATTTGGCATAGTTGAACCTGACACAGAGAAGAATTCATAAAGTTAATGTTTTTTAAATATTATTTACAGTATTTGCTACGATAACCGTGATTTGGTAGCGCACGTAGGTACATTCTCCGTTATTACTTTACCTAATTACTTTTTTTTTTCGATAATTTTTATTAAAGAGACTGCGCTAAAATTCAGATTTAATTAAATATAATTAAATAAATTTCGGATGTAGGTAATTAAATTAAATTCATGTCTCTGTTTTTTTTAAAAAATTAGAAAGGTAGTTCTGTAAAAGACTTGTATCCAGAGCGATTAAATGAAATAATTTGACCTTGAGCATGCTGAGTGTATGTTGACGTCACTTACCGTTTTAGAAATTTGCGTGGAAATTTCAAAAAAGGCAATTTTTGAAAATTATAATATATAGTATATTATAATTTTCAAAAATTGCCTTTTTGAAATTAAATAACATTTAATTTCAAAAATAATTGTATAGGTACGTTGCGTTAGCAAAAAAGATTACAAAAAAAATATTTTGTCAATTTTGGAGTCACATGCATATTCCCTATTGAGGTGGATTAGTTTTCGGTACTCATGCACTGGTTCATCGTTGATTTAATATTGTGCAATAATTTATTCAGGAAAATTACTACTTTGATAACGATGACGACAGTTGTATAATTTTAATATTGTTATTGTTACTGATAAATTTGACATAACATGTTGTAATTGTTTTTAGGACTCTGTACCTCAAATAGAAAAAAAGACGGTTAGGTACCTCGGTGGATTTCCGGGACGAATAAAGTTAAAACCTAAAACTTAAGCCTACTCGTACATCCGTTCAGGTTTAAATCCTTTGAAATTGTGAAAATTACAAAAATAAGGCTAGAATTGTACCTATCGTATAATTACGCCAATAGACCATGGCCCCATAGTTCCAGCTAAAATATTATATATTTATTTATAGACCCACATATAAGTAAAATAAAAGATTATAAGTCATTCAATATGGTTGGAGTTTAATAAGTGAAAATTATGTAGCTGTTTTACTAGTTTCTTTTTAATAGCAAATATGACATTGAATAGTTATTTACAGCACTTTAAAATTAACACAAATGCCAGTTTATGAAGTGGTCAGTAATTAAGAGTACGGCGATACAAAATACATTTTTACTGACAAAAAAATTACATTAAAAATACCTGCTTAAATACATGCTATTCGCTATGTGCAAGGTGGGTGGTGGGGGACGTCAAATCGATCGAAGCGCACGATGTGGCAGAAATGGGAATTAATTCTGGGCTGTCAAGTGTCAAATTGCTTTATTTTCATAACTTCCTTTATGATTTTAAGTAAAAACGTAAAAATTTGCGATATGGGTCATAGACTCATAGTACATGCTGTGTCGTAAATTGTAAAAACAATGGGAAAAACAGTTCGTGCAAGTTTTATTCGTTTCCAACATCAAAGTGGACATTACAGCAAAGACAAAAATGGCTAGCTGCTGTGAAGAGAAAAAAATATTTTATTTTATGCATAATCAATTCAAATCCCGTACATATTATAATATCCATATTTTTCACGAGGAAGAAAATCGCTAGGTATAAAATACACACTCACTTTAAACACTATTTTTTTCAATTTCGTTGAAAAACTAATCGAAAATCAATATCACAAAGATATCATAACATGTAGTTGACATGATTTGACAGATAACAAGTCCTAAATAGTTGTATGACAGACCCCTACATTTTTCACGTAGGTAGTATGACAAATTTGAATTTTAGCGTATATTTTTGGGTTTCAATAAATTAAATCAGCAACTACGTGACAAACAAGTTGACCACCTGCCCTTGTGTCCTAGCGTAAATGTATAAAATATACGTTACCTACCTATACCTTAACTTTATTTTTAGGTTTTATTGCCCTACTCGCCTTTTAATTCAACAACTCTATTTAATCGACACTATGCGCGTAATTAGTAAGGCATATTTGAGGCAAAACGTTCAATCCGCTGTTCAATTCTAATTAGTAATTTTCGCTATCGCAGATTTCAAATTTGCTGAGTTCCAAAAGCCTAAAAACTTAATATTTTACTCGTTTTTATATTTATTAAATGAATTATTATAGTCCACAATTACGGTACGTAATTATTCTATGAGATATTTAATGAAATATAGCTTTACTGATTTAAATAACATAAAAAAGTCGCGTGCAAAATACAAAAGCTTATAAGAAAAACAATCGCTAGTCCGTAAAGCATATGACCTCGACACATCGGTATATTTTTTACGAACTAGCTATTGTTTGTAGTTCTCGGTATGCCCTTGGGAACTATTTGTGCAAACTTAACTTAGTGTATATTAAATAGACAACTCGCAAAAATTAAAAGATAGAAAAAAATAGCAAATAAAATTTTTGGTCAATTTTCAAAAGGCTGTAACTTTGCAAAAAATGGTCAAAACATTATTTAAAAACCAGGAAATTTTATCCTCAAGATTCTAGGTTTTAAATCTGGAGTTTTTTTACATTAAAATTTTAATTCATCGGTAGTTTCCGACTTATTGTGGGAAAACCATCGAGGAACAGTCAAACAGTAGGCAAAATTTTTTTTCCTCTGACCTCGGACATTCTAATGTTCTTTTTGACATTATCATTGGAGACGAAACGTGGATTTATTGTTTTAAGAAAAAAAAAACAGCAGTCTTGTGAATGAGTGATTGAAAATAAGAACAGACCAACAAAAGTGAGGAATGCGAGAAACGTTGGTAAAAAATTATCGTATTTTCTTCCTCAGCTACGGGTTCTATCTGTACAATTCCACTTAAAGATCAAAAGAGTGTTTATGCCGAGTAATATACTACCATTTATTTAAAAACAAGAATCTTGTGGCTACAATTTCCGGGTTTTAAAATAATTTGTCGACCATTTTTTTACAATATTATAGCCTAGTTAATTTGCTACTATTTTTCTATCCTTTAATTTGTGAGAGTAGTGTAGTTTATAGTTTATGTTACTATAATATGTATACTCTTGAAGCAACATGTGAATGAAATAGGTATATAAGTTTAGGAGTAACAATGTAATAAATGGGAAAATCGCGTTGCGTACCTCTCTGTACCTATAGGGGACTTTTATGTCATATGTTTGTAACATGAGCCACACCACTTGAGGAAGCATAATTATAAATTTATAACAAGATGTGCACAAACACTTCAATTTTCAAGTAATTGACAAGGCATACCCACATAATACTAATAGCTCTGATAGGGATGAACTTGCTGATATCTTTGTATTTGTATTATCTGTTACTATACTGCAAAACAAATATAATTCTTAATTCAAAGCATTAAAATACTTCTCCAGAGAGCTCGATTTAGTTCACCATTGCAATTACAAACATTTGAAATAAAACGAACTACATTATATAATCAAGTATTAGTTTCGCTTGACAATTTGCAGTAACGACATCAAGATGGGTTTCAAGAACAAAGTTTTTATAATAACTGGTGCTAGTTCAGGCATTGGAGCTTCGGCGGCAGTAATGTTTAGCGCGGCAGGTGCGCGTGTTGTGATGATCGGCCGCAATGAGACCAAGCTCTCTGCTGTGGCCGCGCGCTGCTCCTCACCGTTCGTGATTAAAGCAGACGTCTCCAACGACGACGATGCACGACTTATAATTGACCAAACTATCAAAAAGTTTGGACAGATCGATGTTCTGATTAACAACGCTGGCATTACGATGGAGAACGAAGGTCTTCTTGGCAAGGATATGATGAAAGCTTATGACATTATCATGGGCATCAATCTCCGTGCTATTGTTCACTTAACGAATTTAGCCGCTCCACACCTGGTAAAGTCTAAAGGGAACATTGTGAACATATCGAGTATCGCTGGAATGATTCCACCAATCGGTCCGGGTTTGACGAACTACTACGTTTCAAAAGCGGCATTAAATCACTTCACAGTCTGTGCCGCCACGGAGTTGGGTCCTCACGGTGTGAGAGTGAACGTGATCAGTCCTGGACCAGTTAAAACTGATTTCTTTGACAACGCTAAGTCACCTATTAATTGTGACGATCTCTGCCCAAAAACCATTCTGAACAGGGTGTCAGAGCCGGAGGAAATAGCGGACTTGATCCTGTACCTGGCGAGCGACAAAGCGAAGTCCATCACTGGAGCCAATTATGTGAACGACAACGGTATGCTAATTAAACGTTAAACTATCAAATATCAAATAATTGTAAATAAAAAGTTGTTTGAAATTTTGCTTTTGTTTAATATTGGTCCTTTGTTCTATGATGTATTAATAAATAAAACAGGTATGTAGAAATTTATATATGTATTTTAGTTAGATAGATAGCCAGTTAAAATAATAATAATAAATAAGACTTTTAGCTATCAAAACATACATATTATTTTCAATGGGAAAACGCTTACAGTAACCATGCGTGTCGTAAAGTTTAGGGTTCGATTCTCAGCATGTTTAATGACGCAAAACTGGGCTTGGCTTCCGTACGCTCCTCAAATTACCGTCTACTGCAAGAATTACGATTTAATTCAAATTTAGTTACAAGCAAGATAGTAGTGAGATGGTCCAGTGGTTCGCACCTATTTATCTCTATTGATAATAGCAGATTTATGTCCTAGCTAGCACTTGTCTACATGGCCCTTTCGAGACGAGTACGAGAACAATTGACATCACTGTAAAAAACTTATTTCAGAAGAAAATGCAATGAATTGAACATTCCAATTTGTCAGCCATCTTGTTAAATCATACAATTTACTTTAGCAAGTGAAAAGCGAGAGGCGCAATTTGTTTTTAGTAGATTCTCTTAATTATGAAACTAGTTCATGTTATAACTGTCCAAGAACCTATCAAAACTAAATATTTTCAACAATAATAAAAAAATGGCAAAATAATCATAAACCCAACACTTGTCTGACCAAAAAGTTTATTCTTTAATAGCCATCCTCGCGTGAAATGAGTAGCAATTTGCCGACGCGTCGCGATTGCCTCCCATTCCACAGAATGTGAGGCTGGACAAAAAACCACTCTTGCTTTTAACGGACCATAGACGGTAGGCATCTGGTCTTAGATCAATAAACCTAGAACAGTTGGACGGCCTGTCGACCTATTTTTATTATTTATAAAAACTTTGTATGTCATGTGTAATAGAATTAATTGTCTGCACTTAGAAAATAAGAGAAAATGTACAACTGTTTTTTCTTTCTTCTGAGAGTTCAATCAATTTGATCACCAAAAATATCAAAGCTGGTGAACCTTAATGACATTTTTATCGAATTATTGACAGAAATAACAATTCAAAATGTGAATAATTCTGTTAGACAACCCAGGAATGAGCGTAGAATGCGTTATTTACTAAGATAACTAAGAAATAATAATAAGCAACTAAAGGATTTTATGCTATTTTTGGTACTAAATCATAACCCGAAAAATGGCATTTGACGGAATAATATTGAAATTATTCACATCTCGGATGAGATTTTTCTAATAATATATTATGAATAACAACGACCTACTTATTTGAAAAAAAAAATCTTTAGTTATTTACTATCAAAGTTTATCTAACCTTCCTTAACCGAACGAGTCGGTAGCTCGGTCATTAATCACAACGGACAAGCTGCGCCCGCGCACCCGGTCATTACGACAGCAATTTGTCCCGAGGGTCGTAAGTTTTTACATGTTTCTACATGTACTCTCGAAGGCTAATTTTAAATGAAAGCAGTGGTTTTCGTGACGATTTTTCTGTCATGAAATAATTGAGATCATCTTTTTTCGTTGTTTGGGGTTATTATATTTTTTGTCTTAGTACAAAAATAAATGGAAAAAACTAATATTGTGGTGAATTAAAAATATACTATTTCCCTATAAAATCGGTTATAACTTAATGATGACTGATGAACGAATGATAGATTAGTCCACCAGTATAGGTATTGATAACACAATATAACATATTGGAAACACGTAAAGTAAACTACTTAATGCATCATATTCAGATTCTAAATAGATATTTAAAAGCCATCAAATCGTCTTTAGCTTCAGTTTGCGTATTATATTACGGACCTCTGCCCCGGATGTGATCTAAGCTCGAGAACTAAGTATATATACAATGAAGTTCTTGTCTGGTTATCCGTTGCAAGATTTATATCATTGCGAAACATTGAGCTGAATTCTTGAGTTACGTGACGTTCTATGTATGTACATATTAAAACTGAATACGTGGTTTGGTGTTTCTACATTTTAATAAAATATTGTAGATTTAGGGACAAGTCAGTCCGAAGAAAGGTTTTTTGGTTCATTAAACTATTACCAAGACTATCGTACTATTGTTGTAATTATGATAGATCCTTATGTTTAGAAATTTAGAGAGCCCGTTTATTGTAGAAAATTGTAGGCTTTGCCGTCACGCTGCTACTTATATTAAAGGAGAAAACTATGAAAATGTCGGTAGAATACTCAACTTTGCAAGTGTTAAGTTGCACGGGAAAAATTATAGAAAGATGTATACCTACTTAATATTTAACGGCCCTATATTAATGAGGGATAGATAATGAGGCATTCTAATAATAAAAGATTGTTGTAAATCGTTCATTACTTTTTGAGTTTATAAGTTAGTTACATACATACACACATAAATACAAGTTGTCTTTTTTATTGTAATCGTACACTTGTATAGATATAGAAATATACTTTCAAATCTATTAAACTATTTATGCCACGAGAGTTTACAATGAAACCAACTTGGACAAAACAAAAGTTATGTTCAACAGAAATGTCATGCCGAGACCAGTACGCATCGACGGCGTTCTTCTCGAAGTTGCACAGGACTACATTTACCTAGGCCAGCAGAAGCGGATAGGAGGATTCAGTTGGGTTGGGCGGCATTTGGTAAGCTCCGTCGAGTCGTTACGTCGACAATTCCGCAAAGCCAGAAGACGAAGATCTTCGAACAATGCGTCCTACCGGTGATGACATACGACAATGGGACTGGTCCACAGATTTAATGTCGCTCAGCGTGCTATGGAGCGAGTTAGGCTCGGAGTCTCTCTCAAGGATAAAATCAGGAATGAGGTTATCCGTGAAAGAACCAAAGTAATCGACATAGCTCGCAAAATTAGCAAGCTGAAGTGGCAATGGGCCGGCCACGTCTGTCGCAGGACCGATGGCCGTTGGAGCAAGAAGAGTCCTGGAGTGGAGACCGCGTCTTGGTAAACGTAGTGTAGGACGCCCTTCGGCCCACTGGACTGACAACATACGCAAGGTTGCCGGAGCAGGCTGGATGAGGGTTGCGGAAGATCGGGATATATGGCGCAAACTTGGGGAGGCCTAGGTTCAGCAGTGGACTGCGATTGGCTGACGACGACGATCCCACATGTGTAACATACTTACTATGTATGTACATACAAAAACGCGATAAACGCTACTCTCCTTCAGGGTCAGTCGGGTAACAGTGTATTGGACGTTGAGTAATTTGAGCCATGCACGTTAACCCCATGTCAATGGACCTGCGCCCGCGCACACTTCGTAGAAGCGATCATTATGAACGGGTTATTATGTAATCTTTCATTCCTCTGCTGTATCTTGTTCCTAAATTATTTTGATTTGTTTTATTTTCAAGTAGTTTAAAGACCGAGACATAAGAATTGTAAGATTGTCGCTGGTCTATGTTTCGCCCTTTAAATGCTCGTCATACTACGTCAGGAATAAAATAATTATAGTCAATATAGATTTATAGATATGATACTAAACTGTAATACAAAAATATCGATGAATTGCATTGTTTATTGGTTATAAATAGGTATTTAGCCTTTCACTCATACCTATTCATACATACGTACCTACATTAAGCATGTCTTAAATATTAAATAGGCTTTTCAAGAACATTTGACAAGCTCATCTGATTGGGGAGCTAATATTGTAGACACTATTACCTCGCCATTATTTCTAGCTCAAAAAAACTGTGTCTTATTTTAGTAAATGATGCTTGTTTTAATCATTCCAAAAACAGCAAGTTGTTTAACTACTATTACTACAGTACTAAACTTACCTAACAAGAAAAAAAACTTTTCTGCCTTACAAAGCTGTCAAACCAGCGTCAAACTAAGTGAGCTACTAGTTTTTAGCGCGCGACGTCTTCGTTAAATCGAAAAATGCAATGTCAAACGAAAGTCGCGCGGGAGCAGGTGTTGCCAGCAAAATAAAAGGCCATCGCCCACCCCACTACCTGACACGGCGGAATCCGAACAAGAAAAAAACATCTCTGATACATATATCCTCCTCCGCGTGCCGAACATTCCTCTGGTTATTCGGATAATAACTTAGTAGGGATTGGGCTGAGAGATTTTCGTAAACGCTAATCTTATGAAAAAGGATTAGTTATTACTAAGTTTTCTTTATAAAGATTTTAAGTAACTTCACGAAAAATGGACGTTCTCAAATCGACTGTACTTTTTGTATTTATGTCCGTTCCAGTCTTAGCCAATTATTAAAATTACACAAGAAAAGTCTTTGAAAATGTTTGTTTTCAATTATTCTTCATGTGTTTGATAAAATAAGTCTCTGATTTAGTCGCGTATAATGTGGTAGCATACTATTTAGTAATTCATTAAACCTTGTACAACGAGTCAACCCCTTTTTTACAGACGTCATAATTAGGAGTCAGTGAATGCGGCAAAATATCAATATGATCACTGATCGGAATAACAATATTAATTTAGGTATATACGGAAACGATTATCGATTTTTCTTTACGAATAAAAAATATTATTATTTACAAAAAATATTGACATTGTAACGGGTTTTTATGCATTTTGTATCTTATTAATAGATAAATGCAAAATATAACATATATATAACATTTATTCATAGTTGCGAAGATAAAAAAAGATTTTTCTGTAATAATTCAATTATATGTAACACGATTATTTTCTATTCGTTCATTTGCGATTCATTGCGAATGCATTTGGTCACGTCTCTTCAGAAACTAAAATGCTGCTGTATTTTTGACGCATGACAGTCAAGGTGTTTTAAAAAATACCAAATGTATTTACGGTTCTATAATGTACGTAAAAACTTACAAATATGACAAATGAATAAGTTTAGATAGTTAACATTTTTTAAAGCCCGCGTTTAAAAGTTAAATTTGACATGATTTTCGACAGCTACGTTTTAGCCCACCTGTCAAAAAGCGGTTTACTCTTTGGACAAAGTATAATTGCAGAAGTAATAAATAGTATAAAAATACAGGTAGGTATATTGCATTACTTTCACTTTTCAAAATCGTATCTTTGACGATTGAAATCGATTGTATTCTATGAAAACACAATTCTGTCAATAAGAATGACCTTTTACAAAACTTTCGTCCAATGTACTCACAAGTTTTTTTTAGTCCACAGACTATAAGAGAAAGAACATGTATGAGAAATTAGATCATAAAGTTATTTAAATGACTATAAATTTAGAATTGTCAGTAATAAATAATTTTTAATTAATTAAATTTTTATTCATTAAAATTGTAAGAAAATATTTTACAGTAGGTTGCATGGTTTTTTCCATTTTATAGCTGCCGCATTTGCCAAATTTCATATGAAATTTACAGTCCACTCTTAAAATCAATTTGCATGCGTTCACAATAAGAATTTCGGGATAAATTACCATTCAAAAAAGCCCTAAGAAAATATTTAGTTTGAATAATGTCTTCTTAAAATCCAGATTCTCATACGATACCATGAGAGTCCTAATTCCATCTTCAATTAAGCGAGTATATCTTGAATCAACCAATTACGTGCCCCGTCCGTCTGTCCGTCTGTCCGTTGACAAGATCTATTCGAACCATGGGACTAGTTAAACTATTTGCTATTAATGATTAGATGCTTCTAAATAACATGGGTACACGTGCGTCATACACGTCCATTTCTATTTATTAGCTTACATCATTTAAGTAGAGTTTAAGTTTATATAGATTTATCCAAAAATAATTTAATCGGTTCGTAAGTAACCAAGTTGTGAGGTAACAAAAATATAAAATCAGGTCGATTAGAATACCATTTTTTAAATTGTTTGTTAAGCAATAATAATGAATCACCCATCAATGTATATGTATAAGTCCAGGAGCAAAAGTTTCAAGCATGATTCTCGCCTTATTCATATTACAACATACCTACACATGTATTTCTAAGTTAATGTATGTATGTTCATTAGCACTTTCACTTTTGTATTAGTTTTTCAGATACCCTATAGTCTATACGCTATCTGGTATTAAAACCATAAATTATAGAACAACACTTTCAATACCCTTACATGTACTTTGCATTTGTGGAATTTCCGTATTTTGTAACTTATCGAAGCATTATTTGTATGTTACCAGAAGGAAAATGAAAGGAATATTTATGACTTATCGCTCTTACTAACTACTTTATACTTATTAGTTATTGCATAATACTTTTTTTTTCACGCAGGGTAAATCTTCATAGATACCCGACTCCTGGGATTATGTCGGGTTATGTGAGATTGCACTCACTAAAATTCCCTGCGATGGCCGCCACAGCACGGAAAACGGAGAGACTACGGGATCGCTTTCGCAGCACGTCCGCGACCTCTCCCGTATTACATAACACTTAACACCATCTTACTAGAAAAACTAACGCGGTAGAATACTCATATTTAATTAATTAAATACGGGATCATTGCTCACGTAATAAGGGGTTGGTTTGTCCGACTATAGTTTCGACCGCGTCGGCCTGTCTTCTTCAGGGGTTTGGCGAGCGCGAGCCGACTGTTCGCCGAACACTGACTATAGTCGGACAAACCGACACCTTATTACGTGAGTAATGATCACGTATTTAATTAATTAAACACCATCTTACTAGCTCCACAGGCGTGGACATCTTTAATCGCTGTTGGTAAAAAATATATATTTATCGGGATCGGTTTCTAAATAAAAGATGGGTCGAAAGCATACGTGATATCTTAGGCTTTATTATACGTAGAGTTAGTATTTCTTTATTTTGTTCTAGGGGATTGTATACATTTTCACACCAGAAATTGTTTAAACTGCTGCTTCTGCTGCTGCTGCTTATTTCAAGAAATTTACAAAGAAGCCTTTTAGAGGATATTATGATATTAAAGATTGTATAGAGAAGCTGCCTCAATGAATTATATAATTTTCGGTATATATTTAAGCATATGAACCGTGCGCATGCGCCACGCGGCGTGCGCACGCGTCGTGACGGCCACCGGGATGCATTCCTTGTTAGCGATTGATGCCGTGCTCAAATTACCAGATAAGCAAATGTTATGACATACTTAAGAGTTTTGCTAAATGTTTTATAAGGCTTTAAATATTTTATTAAAATTTTAAAATTAAATAATTCATTCATGTTTGAATTTTTCGGGTTTAAATTTTAGTAAATAAGTAGCACCATTGAATAAAAGTGTTGTTGTACTTACTTATCAAATTAAAACTTACTTATCAAAGTAAAAAAATGATTAGGACTTAATAAAAAAAATCTTAGATTGAATAGATACTTCTATACATAGACTATAGAGCTACAAATAATAATTTTTAAAGCTTCTTAAAAAATCATGAACGTATTTTCATATCAGTTTTTGAACTGTTGAAATACGGTCCAATAGGTCTCTATTTTAAGAGCGGGAACCATTAAAATAATAATTCTTATTTTTACAAAAGAATAAACATACTTCGAACATTCTTCATTAATTAATGTCTATTTCATTTAAACATCATCATTTCAAATTTTAATTTTCCCCTTTTTCTTTAGGTATACCTACACCCGTATCAATTACATCGGCAATAAAATGTAAGGAATAGAAAGGTTGTGTACATCGGGTAACAAACCGCGGTAATTACCTGTTGACTACGGCTTGGCTATTAGGAAGACTAATTCACCAGTATTGTATAATTTACCGACCCGGCATTACTTCGGTATGCGGGACACTTAGGGTTGCCAAATACAAACAACTAGATGTTAAAGTTGGAGAAACCAGGACAAAATAGAACAGCTACAACAGATCATAATAGAGAAGCTATATAAACAAAAACAAAGAAATTTATAAAACTCATAAATCAGCACACTTTAAAACCAGGGCACGTTCTGGGTAGCGTTGGCAACCCTAGGCTAACTTATAAAGACAGTCATAACTTATCACAGAACCCGCAGGGAATTAATTAATTACAGTTTCAATTGAATTCATTTGAAGTATAGAAAGATAAATCTGGTCTGAATTGTGGTCTAGGCTCTAGGAGAGGGGACAAAATAGGTCAACTTGATAAGATTATCATTCGTTTCGTTTTGAATTTGCTTAATGTGAGAGGGGGTGGGGTAGATACATTGCTTATCTAGATCACCATATCCCTAAGATGTCTATAATGTCATGTCATGCCAAATTCCATGACTGTACACTTTACTGTTTCAGGAATATCATAGTGACTTACTATATCATTGTACATATCTTTTGTGTATAGGTATATAGGTACAATAAAAAATATACATCATTTAGAATTTTAGATAATAGATGTCGATAGGTTTTTTAATTGTAACAATTCCACATCACTGATAGTACCTACTCTAAGAAAAAACGAATGTTTGGTTCCTTAATTTGATACTGAAATAATAATGATGTAATAACTATCTGGAATCAGAATAAACTTGAGATAAAGCGTCATTAACATCGCTTTTGACAGTTCTGATAGCGCGGTCTAAAGTTACCGCTGCTAGCTACCGTGAACTGCGTACGCGCATTCTTAGATATTATTTTTTGGTAAACTTGTTGAGGCAACTGGAAACTCAATATTTTGAACTGTCAGCTGTCAGTTGTAATGTCACCAGTAATTTTGTAGTACCGCAATAACATTTACCACAGTAAAAGACCACTGAAAATCAGAGCAGACGCAATCCTGCTTTCACTGGGTGGATCTCCTTTTGGTTGAATTACACTGCTGCACATAAATATGCCTCGTCAAACAAGTGTAGTACTGAGACTAGTACTTACCTGAAAATGTAAGTACCTATAAATATACCTAATATACAGATGAACACTAATCAAAAATATTGGCCGAATTAAACTCATGAACAAACATATAATATTAATAGAATAGTTGTTTCTTAATGGATTAAATTCCTAATATTAGATTAGAAAATGTTGTGCATCGACAATAGTACATCCTCCGATCTGGATGCAGCTATTTAGCACAGGCACTGCAAACAGGAAGCAAACATTTTAGCTATTGATTCAACGCATGATTATTAGATTAGTAACGGGTCAAGTGGAAATGGGTTTCATGTGCTGGTCGTTCGGTACAGACGTATAGACTTTAACTATTATATGCCCGCATCTTTGCTTACATATTTTCATACAAACGAATGACGTTTATATGCATAATAACTTTTTCACAAAGCATAAACCGACTTCAAAAGTAAATTAAAAATAATCTTTTTTCTCTACAACATTTTGAAGTCGGTGCCAAGCAGCCAATACCTATGTATTAAATCGGTGCAAAATAGATTTCATGAACTGGCACCGATTCTCTTTAAACTTTGTTACTATAGAGGCGGAGATGAATAGTTTGTTGTGATCATACTTTCACAGGGCAATCAAATTACCTTTTTTCTTAAAAGTTTTGCTTGTTTTACGTTCTCTGGACTAACGATTGTATACTATGATACTAATTAATAACAAACAAACCTTAACATGACCGTATGACCCAAATATAGTGTTAATAATTGTGTGTAGCATGTAACGTAAAAGCTTAAATTAGCTAATGAATGCTTATTACCTTATTAGTAAGAAAAAAAATCATTAGTAACATTTTTTTAACTAAGATTATTTTAGATAAACTATAAATGTTATAACGAGAAAGTTTTTTTTTCTATAGGAATATAAACAACAAGTAGGTATTATTATTTTTTACTATTAAAATATTTAATATAATTTTTACTAGATTATAGGTAATGATAACTGAAATACTTTTGAATAATTTATATGGGTCTAATGTTCAGACCTTTTCCGGCTAACAAAAAATAAATAATTTTATTCAAACTAGCAAAGACAAAGACAGCGGTTAGAAACAAAAAAAAACACCCAAAGAAATATATATACAGCCCAATTGTCAACCTTTTTGAACTCGTTTAAAAAGTTTATTATTTTAAGCTACCGTGTCATAAATAAGAGCTATTAAAATCGTTCGAGTGGTTCTAAAACTTGATTAATTTCCAACCCGATTATAGAACATTAAATGTTTAATTAAATGCCTATAAAAGACATATCTGAAATAACTGAGCGCTTGCTTTATTATCCGGTCAGGTATTTATTGCATAATTGTATCTGGTCAGAGGCTTGCAAAATTTACAGTATGCATGGGGCTATTACGTCTGGCCTTTCTATGATGTCACTTTTTATAGGGTCCCGGAATTCAATCAAGGGCCAAGGGGTCTGATTGTGTGAAACTAACTGTATCATTATATGCCAAAATTTGACAGTTACGATGGCCCTATCCACTGTTATAACACATTTCCACTATATAATGTTAACACGCGAAAGACTTATCTTTCTCGAGAAAATGCAAATGTGCATGCAGAACCCAAACGAGCGTAATTTTGTAAGTTGTGTGTCGCTTCATTTCGGCCGCGTATTTTCTGCTATATTCGTTTTGATACAAGACTCTAGTTCATGTCACACGGCAACGCAAAATGTACAATACATTTTGCGTGCCCGTGTGCCGACTAGCCTATAAAAACCGAATAGGTACAGTAGAAATTCTGCGATCGAAATTACGCGACTTACAATAAAAAAAATCACGCTCGTTTGGCCTCATCCGAAAAATCAAAAATCCGTCTATTCGTTTGGTCGATACTTTTACCAATAACTAATTACAATTAACCATATGAATGTTGCCTACATTCATATGGTTAATTCATGACATCTGCCATATTTTGATAGTAATAATTTTCACCAAATAGGCTTCAGCGGTAGCCATCAGAATGACATTTAGACTCGATCATCTTTTCTGGATGATAACGATTCTGGAGGCTAATTTAGTAAAATGAAATTATCACATTTTAGGTCATTTTGACAGTTGACTTCTGGTTTTGTTTGGTTTTAATGTTTTTTTTTTCGTTTCGTCCTTCAGAATTATAAACGTTGTATTGTTTCGAAATATTTGTTCTTGTGTTTTCTTGTCGTGCCAGAAAGGTTAAGATGAGATAGTTCAGATGATCATAATCCGGCATCTAAAGCTGCTGGGATTGTATGATTTAAGATGGATTGTACTAGAAATAGATTTAGCGATAGTTTACTTTTGAAACGAATAAATGCAAAACTATTGTTTCTAAAACAGTAACTGAAAGTAATAAAAT
Source organism: Junonia grisea (assembly GCA_018235645.1). Taxonomy (NCBI): domain Eukaryota; kingdom Metazoa; phylum Arthropoda; class Insecta; order Lepidoptera; family Nymphalidae; genus Junonia; species Junonia grisea. Next base: position 265 of record DVXP01000257.1, on the reverse strand, counting down.
CTAAGTTTTTAGCATCAAATTTGCAATTGCTAAGTTGCTAAGTTTTTTGTAATTGCTAAGTAAAAAATTCCCAAATGAACTTCGTAAATATAAGAAGAAATATTATTCATTAAAGTAATAAAAAAATACGTTAAAAAGTAGATGTTGTTGGAATGTATAATTCAATGGCATTTGAGGTAAAAAAATGTAAAAAAAAAACAGTTGTAGATCCGCGTAAAGGAACACCATTCCAAAGATGTTATTCTTTTTCAATGGATCTAGGCTA
>DVXP01000256.1:0-23696 GCA_018235645.1 Junonia grisea | reverse complement strand
CGGCTTGACCGATTCCTCTGAAATTTGGTAAGCATATTGGGTAGGTCTGAGAATCGGCTAACATCTATTTTTTTTTTAATTTTTTTGACAATTTTTTTTTTTAATTTTTTATGGCAAAACAACGTTTGCCGGGTCAGCTAGTGTATGTATACATATGTAGGTATAATATAATGACTTTATAACGAATTGTACTCGTATTTAGTCACTTCATTCTATACCATGAATTAAACATAAATTAATTGATCACGGGTTGGAAATCGTACAAAATATAGCCTTTTACTATATACATAAATTCTTCGAAAATTCCTAATGGGAAGGACATTAAACAAATAACCATAATATTTACATATTTCATACACTTGAAACTCAGAGTTGTCTTGTCTAGATGTAAACCGGCGACCATTGGTAGAGGTCGATGTATTTTGTACATTGGATCATTACGGCTCTTATAATTAACGAAATCAATCAATATATAATTAAGTATACAGTTCTTGAAAACTTTATATGACTGTATTTGTCAATTCTGATACATTGTAATTAAAGTGTAATAAATAAGGTTGGTATGTAAGAAAGTCTCAATATAGTATATTTATCTGACATATGGCTAAATAACTTCATTTATTGTTTCAGAATTTTATTTTGTTCGCAGACCATTTCTCATACTGATTGGGTCAGAGTTTATCCGCGTTGTCGCCGTCAAAGATATATTTTAAAGTTTACTGTGTTGTGATTATTAAAAGCAAAGAATTATTTGTTTAATGTTCTTGATAATTTTTATTTCTATATGATTCATGTTAATTTTAATAAATAAAACTCATTTGTAATAAGGTACAAAAGTTAATTTCGTAATTGATTATTAAGTTATAAATAAAATAATTATTGTATAAATAAAATTATTTTATGAGTAGGTATGTATTTAAGTAATTATAATTGCGATAATTTCTGAGTATGTGTGTTTATAACCTACGCGGTAATTGCTAAATTAAATTGATTAAAATTTGCAATTGAAATAGCTCACAGCTAATAACTATAATTGTTTTGATCAATATACTGTATAAAACTATGACCTTAATGTTGTACCTAACGCCTTCGCGCTAATAGTGTTAAAGGTCGGAGTTTAAGTCAATTATTTTCTAAGAGTTAAGTTTATTACATAAACGTACGTTCGTAGTTCGCACAGCCTCAGCGTGTCGTAAAGTTTATCAATTTTGTCAAGTTTATTAGGCAATTCATACGCGGTCACGCTAACGGAGGTGCGCAAGAGTCGTAAATAATTTACGAAGACATTTGCGATAGCGTCAAAAGGTGTTTAATTGATATAGAGTGTTGCTAGCGCTAATTTTTAGTGTTAAATAAAATTTAATTATTTAATTAATTTAAAACAAATTTGGTTAAAGTATAAACTATTATATATCATACATATTCATACATCCATACATATGAAAGTGTATATTTGTAGTAACAAAACATCAGTTGTTTACTAAATTCTTAAAAATATTTAATCAATACTAATAAAAATATAGTAAAACACCAATTTTTAATAGTTAGAAAAATGCGGAAACTTCCGGTGTTAGGCCTTAACTAATTACGGATGGCGAATAAGAAACCGGCTGAATGCCCGATGCCTTGATAATACAATTGAAACCTGTTTTAAAAATGCTTCATCAAACTTTTACTAGAAATCCAAAATAAACTAATACCTACCTACATAAAAGACATTGCTGTGTAAAAATAAAATGATTGAAACTACCACCATTATCCCTTATAAATTTCCCTAAATTTTTAAATGATTTCTCAATTATATTATACGAGAGTATGTGTAAAATAATAATATTTGATTGGATCAGACATTAACTAATGACAAATTTCTTTTGCCTCATTCCACGAAAACAGTACAACTACGGATTAGTTTAATTATTGTAGTTTCAGTGTCACTCGCGGTCTTAAAAAGAATCTAATGAAGTATCAGCTATCAATCATTATTGAGTAGTTAGAAAATAGCAACGAACATTACATAAATCAAATTTAAAAACCTAACAAGACTCAACGATTTTTATTTCTTTTTATACAATTATTTTTCTAGAAAGTTATATTTTTTATATTTGTAGCTTTTGGTTACTCAGACGTCACTTTCACAAACATTAGTCTTGTTTAAAATACGAAAAAGAAATATTATTCTTATGTAGCGCCATGAAACTAAAAATAAATATTTAGCCACGATGTGGGTTTGAGAATTCATTTCATAATGGCTCTCAATGAATCTAGTTGATGAAACCCATTCAATTGTTCCGTAAAGCGCAGATTATAAATTCCGCCCGCCCACACTCTTTCAAGTAACCCTATTGACAGTGCTGGTTGTAGGTATACATTTCACTATTTTCTCTAGACATTCTGAGATAGATTTATGTGTCCTTTGCTCGTCCTACGCGAACCCGCTACGTATAAAATATAAAACAACTTTTAAGTTTTATTACCATTGGTTATTCAATCTGCTGTATGCACGTTAGATAAACCATTTCTGTACTGATATAGACAACAGTAAAACGTTTATTTTTAGAGCTCCACATATGTAAGGTTCAAGGAGTTCTTGAATGTTGTTGCTAGACTACTGTCTGCTTTATCGATATCGTTTTTATTAGTTTTTCCATTAAATGGGTATAAAAAGAAAATATTCTTTAAATATTTCTATTGAAATATAAAAGGGAATACAATTTTATTCCCTTTTATACGTCATCTAATGCATTATCGGCATTAAAATTTATATTAGGCATAATTAATTTAAACCTTTGTCATTTTCCTATGAAGAAGATAAGGGAAGAAATGGCGGGAAATTAATGATTTACGCGCCATTCATTCAATAATTTTCACATGCTTTCCATATATACTTGATCATTGTTTGTATATATATCGTATTAATTCGAATATAGTGTTTTAATATTTATTGTAATATTAACAGGATGTCATATTCATTGACTCGAAGGACTACGCATTAAGATCAGATACCTTTTAGAAATATACTTATAGTAGATAGGTAATAGAAAGTGTGTTGTAGGGAATAAATGTATTTAGTTTATATATAAATATTCCGTTTTAATTATCTAAATGATTAAATAGAACGGCATTTTAATTGCTTGTTTCTGAAAGTGTAAGCGACTAAGCGGATAAGACGTGGAAAGTGACTTTATTTCATTTCTACGCTGTTATGACGGATCGTACTCGTATTGTATATTTGGTGACAATCCAAAATGACAATCCGGCACCAAATATACAATAAAATATATTTTATGAAATAATGTAACAAAAATGACGACCATTTAAAACGACATAGTAATTAAAATATTTCTTTCGTATAAGATAATTTAATAACTGAAATTAAAAGCTTTATGCCATCCAGCTAACTTCTGTAAGCTGATAGGGACTATAACCCCACCTATACACAAACACTATTTCACATAAGCGTAACTAACAGTCCATTGTGCAAGATTGCATAAGGAAGATAGAGGCGCCACTTTATACAATGATTGCGTTGGTAGTTCTGCCACAGGATGACATTATTGACCTAAGATATACTGAATGACATTACATGACATCCGATCGGTACTAAGCTATTTAAACAAAATTAAAAAACTTTTATTGTTACACAAAACAATTTTTATTAAAAAGTGCAAGGTAAACAGCGCGTGTTTAATAAACAAACAACTAGTAATTACGCTTGAACCTTTTAATTTTATCTTAAAAATGACATCGCAAATCCAATTGGTTATCCGGCAGGCTTTTTTACGTCACGTGACATAATTACGTAATCTCGTTAAATCGCTACACTCTGTCGTTGACCTTCGTCGTATTAGCTGAAGTTGCGATTTAGTAACCGTTCCATAGAAAATATTTCTGGTTCAATCATTAGTTATGATAAAAATGTACAATATGTTATTTATAATAATAATTATTAATCATATATTATAGAAAAATATTCCACATTTATTTTCCCTTTCTTTTTTCGGCTTTGTAGTATATATTAATATCCGAATAGCTCTACAATATCAGTAGTAAAATAAGTACCTATAGGTATGTTAGCAAAGTAATAAATATATTTGAATTATTTCGTTTGAACGTAAAGAATGAAGAATGATTAAACGAATAGTAAGATTCATTGTTTAATAACACTACAAGTCTACAAAAACATTAATTTAGAATTTTACATTCGACCTCTGAACTAACACAACTGTCTAACGGCTATAAAATAAATCCTTATCTATTAATACGAATTTATTTATACCTACACAGTACAAATTTGTTTTATTATCATTCGAGAGGTTAATGGCATTTTAATGTGACACCTTACACATAAGTACGCATTCGTAAGTATCGCATTAATTGGCAGTATAATGCAATATATGCATGCATTTCCTCCCTTAAACGACGACGACTGGCCATAAAACTAAATTAGGAATTTTGCCATTAACACGTTTAATGGTAAACCAGGTTACTCCTTAATAGCTATTTCTGTTTTATAATTTATCTAAAACATTTTTTTACAATTAATTCTTATTCTATAAAGTCTCGTTCGTTTAACTTATTTAAAACACTAACCGTTTGAATTTAATCTTTGTATCTATAAATTCATGAAAATAATCACCAATGACAAAAAAAACTTGAAAGAATCATACTTATTGCTACTGCTTTCATTATTTCCTCCAATATAATTGACATATTTAAATTTATTTACAACTAGCTGCTGCCTGCGACTTCGTCCGCGTCAAAAGATTTTTTGCGTTTTCATTTTTCAGGGGAACCCTTATTCCGTTTCGAAATTAAAAGTAGCCTTGGTGACTCCTTATAATATCAGCCAGTAGAAGACCCGTTCAAATCAATTCAGTAGTTCCGGAGATTACCCGGAACAAACAGACAGACAAATAAAAATTTTAAAAATTGATGTTTGGTATATGTATCGTGTGTAGTTGTATGTACAAATTTATATGCACTTAGTAGAAAGCTTTTTCTTTGATATTACAAAGAGACTATTCAAGTTTATGTATCGATTACATTAGGTACTAATTTTATTGTAAGAAATGTTTTGTCCTATTATTCCACATTACGTTTAAACTTTTACACCCGGAATTACGAATTAACAAACTATTCTCGTACAACAACGGTGAGACCCACATTTTTTCGTATATTAACATTCCTGCCAAGAAAACCGGTATATGGGTTCAAGTCTGTGAAGTGACATCCTTGACATACCTAAGCACTTAACCTTCCAGGTGGTCAAATTATGTAAATTCATTATTGTAATATATTTATATTAACAAATCATTGTATGTATACAATAATTATGTGTTCAATATACATAAAGCGGAAATCGAAAGTAACTTAAATTAAGAATGCGAAGATGTGAACGAATGAGTGTAATATTTTGTATAGTTAAAGCTTATGTGAAAAAAGAATACACGCATTTATTATAATAATTATAAAAGATATTTCCCATTGCAACTTATCTCGATATTCCTGGAACCTAAGACCTAGTGACAAAGCGGTTAAAGAATAAATACGTGTGTGTGCTAAAAATAATGAGTTAAGCTGTATGCAACTGTCTATTTATATAACACTCGTTATGTAAACATAGCCCATACATCAGGGACGGGACCCTGGACGGGTGAGGACTTTTGTCTGTCACCAATGGATAAGTGCAAACCACTGTTTGTTGTTAAACTCAGAAGCTACAGTATTCTACATAGAAGCTACATATTCGCAATAATAATTTATAAGTTGATACAATTTGAAAGCCTTGTGTATAAAATGAATTTAACAGAATTTATTTTTCTAATAAAATTATTGTAGGTATATGGCAGGTATAAAAAGTGCTTATGTTTTAATGCATATTGACTGTTGACCCAAGATATTGGCTATCAATATGCAGATATGCAGACGTTCTTCATAATCTGTCGGACGATTACTATACAATAATATATAGTTTCTCAAGTTAGGTACAATATACCTATTTGTCTTATAAGTTTAAAATTCTCTAAATTCATCAAATTCATATCTTCACTATAATATCTTTACTAACGTATCTAAGTCCGATGCCAGAAAATGTATCTAAAACATTTACGATTCAATGAAAATTAGACTGTTAAATTATTCTTGAACACATCAATGTATCGTTACACGACAAGCATGTGTCAATCGTATACACCTATTCCAATAAATCGTCCTACACAAACGAAATGTTTCGCATGTATGTATCTATGACAACATTGGCATGCGATCTTAAATCGCTATTCCGCGAAATCAATAGTTGACGGTGGAAACTACATACGAAGTGTCATCAAAATTATACATGCACGACTTGGGTTTCATTGATCCTTGTGACGTGTCACAGTGCCATAATTTTGCATAAGCAGTTTTAATAGATTCATGTCTTTCATTCATTTTTTCCCATTTTGTATGTTACCAGTGTAAGTTAATCGGACAAGAACACGAATTTGATATATTAAGTTATTCAAATAACATGTAATAAAACATGCATAAACATAACAGACTCGTGTCAATATTAAAATATGTAAGCTTTTATTTGATACTTAACTTTATTAATAGGTTCTGTCTGCGACCCATTTCAAATTAATCGTTGACATTTGGGACATATACCTACGGGATATTTGATCGTGCTAGTATATAGAGTTCGATTAAAATATGTAAATATTATAATGTTTACATATTTATAAATATAAAATAAATAGACCATTCGTTATTTTCATGCAATTTATGTTATTCCTGAGCCTTAAAGGAAGGGAACAAATACGGGTGAGGCTCTGTATTAAAAAGCTTCTCAGCATTAAAAATTTGTCGGATTTTGAAAATAACCAAACTCTACCTTCTTTCCGATAGCATTTTTTCTGGATTTTTACATGGTCTACCCATTTATTATTATTTTTGCATAGAACAAATGCCATCTGACCTCCGCAACGCTGAGAACAGGCCACTAATCAGTAATCATTAAGACTAGAATCATTTTACCAAGCAATCAGTGTCAGTGATAACCATACAGCTATACCTAAGTGCTTTTCGAGAGCTACAAGCCACAAGACCCTCCACCATAAATGTCCACAAGAACAAACGCTCTGATCTAGATATAAATTATTAAAAAAGTTATTAATTAATTTCAGAATATCTTTTTACGTTTAATATGTGTTGCATGCAATTATAATCTCATTAATAAATATTTGATACAAACCTTGATTTTGTCGAGAGTAGGTTATATTATATTATGTATACCAGGTATATTAAATTAATTTGTGTTAAAGTTCTTGAATCGCGACATAATTCTAATTCCGTTTTGCACTCAAATACAATGTAACTTTAATTGATAAAAGATCCTTATTCGCGCAAATAGTCATTGTTAAATATATCCACGGTTGTTGAACTCCGTTGAACCCATAACAATAATCCTTAACACGGTAGCTATCTTCATTTATCGTGTTATTTTTTATTTCTACAATAAATGTAGGTATATTTCTAATGATTTACAAATAATAATCTAAACTTCAGTACAAACGACAATATATAACTATGACAGATGTTACTTCAAATGATGCACTTTTTTGTAAATATATTATTCAAAACGAAAGGATCATGGAACTAGACAATAACCAGTTAAAAGAAGTTAAACCGGTTAGTTTAATGTACTAAAAGTTACTCGGCTTCCGAGTCATGTTACAACTTCATTTGTTCTTGAATACGTTTATTTAATTAGTTTTACGGTGCCTGAATAAAATAATTACTAAAAGTTTTTTTTTATTGACCTCACTTTTTCTGCAGTTTTTAATAAGCTTCTTTGAAATTTTATAACATTTTAATACAGATTAAGTTTTTAATAATAATTAGAAGCAGTCTATTAATATGCTTTAAATTGTTTATAATACAGAATGATGTATGAAAGAGCTCTTTTGTACAGTTCAATAATGACTTGCAGTATACTCGTACTTACTAAAGGGTCTACGACGTCAGTGTTTGTTCTATTTCTAAAGCGAATGCCGTATACAAAGGGTAATAATTCGAGTCGGGTTCAACCGGCGCTACCAGTCCGTAATGACTGCAGACAAAGACGGGTGCGAGACGATGACGGATGCCCCCGGCTCCTAAGGCCTTGCTCTAACTATAGCATGCGGCGACTTTATGATTTCACCGACGTAAATTTTCCCGCTGTGTACAAACATATTATGATTTCTTGTATATACTAATTAGATTTGTTATATTGTTCTAAAATTTTGTTTTTAGTTTCTTTATATAATATTTTAGCTTTAACTCATATTAGGCAAACTGGCTTTAATATATTGTCTGTTTATTCTAACGTTCTCCTTAGTTATTTAGAGATAATGCAATTCCTTTTGTTTCGTTTTCTAATAGATCTAAAATTATGCAATACTATTTTTTTTTTCAATAAAATTATTGAAAATATAATGCGACACGACATAGTAGCGGTAAGTACTTATAGATAAGAGAAATTGAAAATATATATTTAAACACGGTTATTAAACATAAAAATTGTCTTAATTAGGTAAATATTTGAGCAATATAATGCAGTATACCTACTGTAAAAGCACCGGTAAGGGCAACACATGAATTAAAAGTGCAAGCATATAAAAAATTAATGTGCAGTAAACCCCGTAAAACAGAACCCCGTTAAACTTACAATAAAATAATTTTATACAGCACACGGAATTTTTTACATTGTCTGTAATGGGACATAATTTGCTGTTTCTTATTATGGAAGATTAAATGCTGTTTTACTGTCTTTATTGTTTTATTATTATGCGTATTATTATATATGCTTGAGAAAGGAGTCGGAGAAAAAGCGGCATACACCATATGGGTACAAGTTGACTCCAAATCCGTCGATGATCGTGAGACTCGGCTTGACGCGACGTTGACGCCCATACGACATCCAGTGGCGCCAAACCTTTATTATCTCTTTTCTTTTTCTTTTGTCGCTCGTTGAGTTTTCTAGAAGGCCTCAAAATACACTAAAAAAATATATAAAGTTTGCAGAAATTGACTTTTATGGAAAAAGTAATATATTTTTTTAACAAAAGATAAGTAGATTCTACAGCAAATATGTCTCTGTCAGTCATAGCTCAGTATATTGAGATAAAAAAATAAGAGAAGTTGTATCAATATTGTACTGTAATCACATTAATCCTAAGAATATAAACAAGCAAATTTTATGTCATATCTTGCGCATAAAACATTGCGTAAAGTTATATGTAAATTAAGTTATGTTTTTATTATTATTGTCACGGAATATGTATGTAATTGAATCTTACCGAATATAAATATAAAGTATGATTCTCATTCAAGTGGTATTTCAATTTACGCAATATTCTGATATAACAAAATAAAAACTTTACAATTAATGTATAAAATGACATTTAAAAGCAATTTTAATTACTTATTTCACAGATTTAGATTGAATTTTTCATCGAGTGAGTGCAAATTACAAATATTATTGCGCCGTAAAACAAAATAAAAAAAAAAACAAACATCAATCTATGGAAAACCGTAGAACATTATTTAACTCCGTGAGATTATCTAATAATAATTTAAACAGCTAGAGCCGCCAGTTTTAATAGGTGACCTTTCCAAAATTATGGCCTCAATGAATGCTCTGCTCTAAATCTCCCTTATCTTATGTTTAACGAAGACCGGTGGGAAGAGTTTGACTCTAGGACGTACGTCATTATTAGTCTAGACACAAATCGGGTCAGCACTAAGATTAAGTGTTGTACATACACTGATATCTTTGTTTCTGATAACATGATACTACGTGATACCGGGAAATCAGAGAGTTGTAAAGATTAAGATATATCACATGAAATGAGACGTTATAATGAAGCGTTATTAAAATTTGTGCTACAAAAATTGTGCAGTTTTTTGTACAGAAAATAATGATATTATATACCATTGATGATTTTACAGTTTTATTTTATTTGTTACTGAATGTCATTGTAAGTTGTATGTTATTGTATAACTGCTTCAGACCATCCTTTTGATTTTGTTAGATGGTAGAGTCGAATCACCCAAGTAGTTATTTCAGTTTTTTAGGAAATATCAACAGTTATCCGAATATTACATTGTATTAAAACATAAATAATGGTTATTACTACAAAAATCATCTTATTTAACCCACATATGAATAGTATGTTATAAAGTAAAGTAAAGAAGCACAGTTGTAATGTGTAACATATTTTTTAAGATAGAAGACTGATGTCTGATTCTTAAGTATTAAATTGTGTTATCGATGCTAGGATTTACACAAGTGCGATGAAAAATACAATACATACAATATACTCACTTGCACCTACGTATATATTATGTTTATCGAACGTGTCCGCTGGTAAGTAGCAACAGTGTGTAAACATAGCCCTACTTACACAGATGAAATCTAAGTGTTAAGTAATTGTCTTATAAACAAAATAATTAGAAATATAAGCTCTGTAGTTTTAGAAAATGGATGTACGTCATCATATACCTATAATTATGAATATTATATACTTAATGTTAAAGTTAGAGGTCCATAGCGACATGGTAGTTTTACTTCAGTTATTGGTTAAAACAAGTAAAAGTTGCAAAAGGCTCAATTAAAAACAACTACGTACAACATAATATACATATACATAGAAATATGATACGTGGAACATTTTCACGAAAATTAATCCTTTTAATAAAATACGTATGTATTTTTATGTACAAGTATTCTAACTGAATCTAACTATTTTCACTTTTAATTGTTTTAGCCACTAAGTAAAATAATGGAAATGTACTGAATATAATCTTCTATTTACCTGTAAAAGTTAAAAAAAAACGTACGAATGTATGTGCTATTTTTTAATTTGTTGAAGGGTTTTTCATTAAGAAGAAGTTTTTCATTACTGATATTGTAAATTATATTTACTAATTCAGAGTATATCTGCAGTGCAGCCCGTTTCAAACAAAGATAAAGATGTAGAAAAGTTCACCATGACCACTCATAAACTAAATTACAAAGACAGTCATAAAATCTCTTTACAAACTCTAAATTTAATAATCTGTCGTGGCGCCGTGCGTGTGCTCTTCTTCACAGAAAAACAAACAAAAACAAACGATATTACCGAGGAGCCACGTTGCCTGGCGCCGGCCTTATCGACGGCACGTGGGTCCGACTTCCAACCTTTAGCCCTTTCATACCTTTTTATTCCTAGAATAGGTACACTCACAACTCCACTATATAACAGATAAAGTGTCTACGTAATCGATGCGGTTATTATTTCACCTTGTTTTTAAAGATTGCCACAGATGTTAATAATATATCTTGCAGTTCTTTTTTTAAGGTTTCGCAAATTCCCATAATGCGACTTTTAAAACATACTCATCATAATGAAAAAATTCTTTAACCTTTAGCCATAAATTACGACTTTTGTAAACGTTTGTTTATGGTAAAACATGCATGTCTGTCAATCAAACCCATTTTGGTGATCGACAATCGAAATCTTTACCTTCTAAAGACATTAAAGAGCCACCGATTTTTTTACGTTGATGTAATAAATTAATGTCATAGCTGCGCGATTTCTTTATTGGTTCTTTGTGTTTATCTGTTCTGTTACGTAAAAATTACAGAACCTTTTTCAAAACTGTAATGATAAATGTAATAATTATTTGTTGTTTATTAAAAACATTAACTTAATTACAAATAAATGCTTAATTACCTTTCCATAGAATAACTAGATTCTCGTCGTTAAAGTACAACGGAATAAGTATGTAATTATATAGGTTTACATAGTAGGCGTCAGTGAAAGATAAAATTATCTGCTTAATAACTAAAAATTATGTAACACATGGTACCACTTTAGAGATAGCACCTTGATTCGGCGGGCGGCTGTAGCGCTGCGCTAATATCTCATCACGTGTATTTTGCCGAGCTCGGTGATATTCGCACTGATTTGAATAAAATAATATACTTTGAAACCAATTATTTAAATTTACATATATTTTAAATAAAAACTCACATAATTTATTTTTGTATGAGAATTTATCAAACTTTAAAATTAAATAGTTAAACTTAAAATTTTAACGTTAAGTGACTGTTTTAGTGTGTTTGGTTTTAGTGTAATAATTGAACTGCGTAAAGTGCAATGACAATTATTTTAGGTAAAATCGAAAACATACTTGTGTGTCTTATAAGTGCAAAACGTTAATTTCGTAAAAAGTTAATTGTAAAATTCGTGAAGATTGGTGGTTGCAGTATTCTCTATTACATACGTATTTGACAGGTAGCATTAGTAATGTTTGTTTTTCTTCTTTGCAGGTCCATTATGAGATTGCACCCATGCAGGGAGCCTACAATATCGACATCCAATTATAAGCACAAAAGATCAAACTTGTGTTTATAAGACACCGACGTTTCAAATATTACGAAGACGTTAGGTCGATAGCATGACAACTCCGTAGCGAGTATCGAAGAATAGAGGCAGCATTGGTGCAAAACATGCGTGCTAGTGACTGCCGACCACTCAAAAAAATGGATGTGCGGTGTTCAATATTTAAACTACTACTATTTCAAATAGTGGTCTTACCGTGCAAAGCGAAACACCTACCAATGAATATGCCCAGAGTGGAGCTCGTTGGTGAGGTGGAACAGAGTATCCAGGATAGCTTACGAACAGGTTAGTAATATTTTTATATGATTTATTATTGAAACTATATGGGAAACGATTAAATATTTGCAAAATTTTAAAATTTACTGCAGTAACTGTAAAACTAAAGCACTGAAGTGACTTTATGCTCGTTAGTTATACTATTGTACTTTATCGTATGAAATATTTCATCATTATTATATTTGTTATGAAATAATAGCTTTCCTTTAATGCATATTCAAACTGATAATTTAATATTGCTATAAAAAAAAACACATAAAATACAAATTCCAAACAACCATAAGCAATTAAAATTGACGGATGGAACGATAATGTAAATGTTAAATTTATAAACTCGTAAACCTAATCTTGTGTGTTGTTTTGTGGTTGTCGCGAGTTTGAAATGCTGATAATTGGATCCCAGTCACAAGGGACGGCCCGAGATTGCGTTTGAAGGATTATCTCCTCGGTGTCTGTAGATTTAGGACTGCGTTGTGTCTGTGTTCGTTTTCTTATTGTAAATGTAACGTGAGACTCATGTCACTTTAAATGCTAAGTATAAAACTGTACATTTACAACCTCATAATGCCTTTTATATCCTGTGGTGGCGTAGAATTTTAATTTACAAATAAATAATATAAAACGAAAATAAATAATATATTTATGAAAGAAAATCGAATGTAAGTACATGTTATAATTCGATTTTCTAACTTCTTTTTGTCAGATTCTCTGGTCCAAAATAATTTGTGCTCTATAAAGTAAATATAATGCTTATTCGCTTGTAAAATCATTGCATGTATCAATTTTAAGTTTTTTCCGGGGTAAAAGTATCCTTGAAATGTTGTGCCGTATCATATTCTTACGCAGATGGGGACTCACACGTAGTAATACTATGAAGGTCGTTGAATGTGAGAGCGTGCAAATCTTTAAGGATTTATATCTCACGTTACAATAGTGTCGTATTTCTGAATTGTCACATTTATATCAATTTAAAATAATTCATTTTATTTGCACATAATATGGTAATTTCATCGGTGATTCAAAAATATAGGTTCACATTTCTAGAAATGTAAGATATGAATAATTCTAATAAGAATATCGGTCTCCTATTACATTTGAAAACGAAAACACGCAAGAATCAGATCATGCACAAGTGAAGTAATCACTTAAACGCAATGCAGCAGCATAGTTTATTCTCGATCCTAATAACGTGTCGAGAATAGACCACGGATAGCACAGTCCAGAGCAAACAGAAAGCACGCACAAATGAGGCATGGGCGTAATGAAACCATACCATAAAACAGCAATCTTTGGCATGGTTTAGAAAACAAACCTATTATGCAAGCCCTTGTTCACGTCTCGCCTGGTCGTTGAACTTGTCAAACTTGATTGTTTTAATTTACTAATCAAATTGATTTCCTTCACCGTTATCTATATTATGTAATACACGAGTAATCAGATTTTCAATATGATAACACATATTTCAAGGCTAAATAAATACGAGTAGGTACAATTATTATTTATAATTTTTTATCATGTAGTGTATGATAATAGGCAAAATTTATCACTGGAAAGTGTAAAGTATAACGATCTGTCCCTTATCAAGCTGTATCAATATTTGCCGAGCGAATCTTATCTTCTATGGAGAAAAGTTGCGAATATTGGTCAGTGACGCGTAATGTGACGTAAGCTGTCACTTGTCTCGCGGAGATAAAAGATAATATCTTTTTAAATCATAATACGAGTACACATAACGTCAAGGTTCGCTTCGGTTAACGATTAATTAAAACGTTTGATGAAATTAATTTCTCTCTTTATAACACACGCGTAAATTATACGATTTCCATTTTTCAAACTCTTTATCTTATAGAGTCAAATTTTAGTTTTAGATTTAGATAATTGTTTAAATATGAAAAAAGCGTAATAATTTGATTTGATACAGGTTAATTTTGTATATTAAATTTCATTTGAGAACAATTCAATAACATGTTACGAGTACCTACCTACTTTTACATTTAAAGAATTTGCCACGTTTGCTTTACTCACTCACTACAGTAAAAATGACAATTTTCTATTTTTTATATTTGTGTTATCTGAATTAAAATCATAAAAAACATTTGTTCTTTTCACCGCACACCTAATACCCTTGTTTGCTTACTCCGATTAAGTACTATTAAGAATGATGTAACTCGTTTTATCAAAATTAGTCTTTGCTAGTCATCTTACACAAAATTAGTTTTTGCAAATTAGTAACGTAATTTTTTCATGATTTTTTAAATAATAATTAACTTTTTATACCTAGCAATAAAAGTTGTCCTTTTTTTATTTGTAATTATTCGATAAAAACTTGATATTGGTGGCGATTAAATTTCCCTAGCGGCGGTTTGCGGAACTAATATAGGACAGAATTGACAGATACTTTTCGAACAAATATGTGAGAAACCTGAGTTTACCATTTGATTGTTGTTAAAACAATCTGTGATATGATTTCGTTGTTGGACATTTACAAGGTAGTCGAAAATACTAGAAAATCTCTTCGTAAGGTTGAAATTAGATTGAAGTCTAAAAGAGTATTAATATTATTTTGATAACTTACAGACGTAATTGATTATTTTGTAGTACCTGGAGAGTAATCCAATTCCACATTTAGCTAGTTAGTTCTTAATTTAGTGGCTTTGATTCCATATTTAATCCATATTTAAAAAGTATCTGACATTTGACACTTGACAGTATCTGCCTTACGCTAGTTCAGCGAGTCGCCGCTAGGGAATCTGCTTTCACCAATAGGTGCTTGTTTAATATTCAGAAAATATTCCTTGACCATGATATGAGCCTATAAATAATTTTATTTTTTCCTTTTATGTTTATCCCAAGCATGGTGTAATACTAATATTTTTAATAACACAATATCAATGCTACCACGCCTCGCTATGTCAACACTTTATTAAACTGCAATTTAAGTCAAAATTATAAGTAAATAAAAATACTGGCAATTAAAGCTTACAAACGTTAACTAAATTTTTTAATTTAGACCAATGCAGATCCCTTTAAAAATACCTAAATGGGAGAAAAAATTATAGTAAAATGGAACCCGTTTCAAATGGTAGACAATATAACAAATATGAAAGGAAAAATAAATTACGGGGGATTTGAGTGCAGGAAGTGGGAGGGGTGGGGGTTTAAGACTAAAAAACGGTTAATCTTGTTTTCCGGCTAAACTAAGGGTCCTATGAAAAAATATTATATTACGATACGATACGATAAATTTCTTAGCTTTAACCTCTACCCCTCCCACTTCCCGAACTCAAATCGCCCGCAATTTATTTTTCCTTTCATATTCGTCGTATTTTCTACCATTTGGAATTGGTTTCATTCTACTATAAATTATTATTTTTTCAAAACCTAATTGCACTGGTCTAATTCTAGATCGCAAGCTGAAAATTTAAAAGAGAAAAGATCATAATTTAATTGAACGAAAAAAAGTAATCGAAAAAACTTTGAAGGATTAAAGTTGTCAAACTTCTCTTTCTGAAGGTGCGTATTTGTAAACAATGTAAATGACAGCGTATTGTGCCAAATCTTTGTTGAGAGAAAAGTGTAACACCGTTTGTTGTCTATGTTTTCTTTATAAATGTCCACCCACGCACGGCGAGGTCGGCGCTCCGTTGACTCGCGACTCGAGCATGTCGTCCGGTAGGGGGCGGGCACCCGGGGTAATAGACAATAATTGCTGCCAAGCCCCTAGCCAAGCAACACGCTTGTGAGCATTTGTCTAGCGTCCCACGCACCCACGCACTCATCACAAAAACTATATCAACCCGTTTAATCGACACCCATTATAATAAGCTACGATATTGAATATTCCTCGGCGAAACTTTATAATTTATATCTGACGCTATTTTATTTCGTCTTTGATAATTTGGTCGTTATCATAATACATTATCTAAGCGTGTGTTATATTATGGGTTTGTACAACTTGTAAGAGGTAAATAATAAGTAATGACTAACTGATAACCTTTTGTGTTTTTGTTATTTTTATCCTGTATCATCTGAAACAATGAGTCGGGCCAAATTATTTAAAATACAGTAAGACAAAAAAAAACATAATTCAATCGTAATTGATACCGCATTCTTGGCAACGTATTGTAAAACAAAAAAGTAAATAAGCACATTACTGAAGCTGTAAAGCAGAATTACATTTTCCTTATAATTCAAAGTATCTTCATGGTTACTTTTAAAAGTTTTTATGTAAACTAATAGATGTCCTTACTTATAAGAAGTGGGAAAAATGTGAAGTTGCAAGTGGAACCTGTGTGGCCTTACTAGGTAGCCCGTGTCGAATGACTAGCGTTACGCGGTGCTGACCACGCGTGCCTACTTCTTAGGAAATTGCTCATATGATCACCGGCAAACTTTTGGATCTTTGATAAAATATGCATAATAAAACATAACTAACGTGTGTATAATCTGGCGCCTAAGATTATATTTCTCTTTGGTTTATGATTTTAATTCAACAGACTAAGTAAATAAATATGTAGGTACGTATATAAATATATGTTCTAGACTATATGGTTGATTGTAACTTATAATATCTAAAGGATTACAATCAATATTAATAGGTATAGAAAAATATACAAAGAACTTATATAGTTTTTTGTATATATTTCTGTACCTATACATATATAGTGTATAAAACCTATACAGTATATAAAATCAGAAATTATATAATGTAGGTAAACATATTGCTAATTTCGTTCATTCTTCGGAAGATCCATTTCGAAATAGCGGTGATAGAAATATAGTTAATATTAATATCAATAAATAACTTTTTACATATGTACCTAACAAATGTAGGCAAATAATAAATTTAATTACGAAATAATTAAATCAAATTATTTGCAATAGACATCGTGAAAACCACCAACAAGCAGCGTATATTTCTGAGGGCGTGACAATGACCTGGACTATGCTCTTCATACTCTAAGTTGACACTCGTTGTTTTATTAACCCCTATTCCATCATTATACCAATGAGGAAAAATAACGCTAGTATAGTTTTCGAACAATGTAAACTGAAAACGTAATACGTTTTATATAGTTGTGTTACTTAAAGATAGTTCTCTAGCATTAGCAAAATAAAGTAAAAAAGTTGGTTATTTGACATTCTAATAAATATAAAATGTAATAAACTTTAGACTGATATAAATTTCATCAGAATAAAGTTTAATAAATATTAAATTTGTTTTAATCATATTCTTATATCTAGTTTTTACATCTACGAGTACAGATTGTTTATTTTTCTCGTGTAATTTAACACGCTCTAATTCAATGTCAAAATGGATGTAAAATTAAAGTACACAGTAATAATTATATTCCCAAAGAATAAGTACCTAATACAAAACGGACAGGTGAACTAAGTGCTATTTGTACTGAAGTATTGCCTGAAACCGCCTAGTAGAGTCGTATTACCGATGTGGTGCGATAACTTGCATCATCAGTTACAAACACGCGCCAAATGTAGACGCAAGAGGTTGTTTGTGCAGGTCAATGCTGTTATATTTTGATAGTTTCCGTTTTTCCACGAAAGCGATGTCATCTAAAAATATGTCGGTGACAGAAATACTGACTAAGTAATTGTAACAGTTAATTTTGCAAGGCTTATACACTTAATTAGGCATCTAAGAACTAGTTAGTTCGATTCTTAAATATTTTGAATATGCACTGAAACTGCTGGTGCAAAAATGTATTTAAAAATAGTTTATTTTCTTTTAAAACTAAAATCTGATAAGATATAATAATAATACTACATCTTATTTCTGAATGAAGTAAATCCTCATAGACACAGCTCAATTATTTTCTTTTCTTACAGGTATCTACTCGCATCGGCACCTGGATACCTCGCAAGTGCAATTTGTGACACCAGTGAAGGTGACACGGGACGGCGAGCTGGTCTCGCACGAGCTGGAACATGCGCATGCGCACGGGCATGCGCGAGCACGACGCGACTTACACGCGACGGAGCATGACTTACCTCATACAGTGCACTACAATCTCACGGTTGACGGACGAGACCTTAGGCTAGATTTAAGGTAAGTTCTCTTTCAGCATTTAGACTACTTTGTAGAATTTGTCAATACAAAGATGTCTTGGATAATAAATTAGGACAGTACAATGATTTAATAGTTAAGTAGGAATGTAGGATTAGTAGCACAAAATGCAATATACATATTTTTTCAAAAGATTTCGTTTTTAACCATCAAATTTTATGAGTTAACGGTTTGATATATTCGAGATAAGTTTATTTAAATTTGTATCGATAAAATCTGATAAAAATGTCGTGCAGAAAACTGCAGCATGACAACCATAATTTTTGTTACCTACCTAACGATAAAAGAATATTCTAGGGCACTCGGTAAAATATTGATGTAGATCACCAACACACTCGAATCGGAGTCTCACTACTCATATAATCTGTTGCACAGATAAGCCTCAGTTTCGCATGCATTAAAATGGAAGAGAGCGGTGACCGTAACGATATCAGTGACGCATGTATGATATCAAAAACGAAATGTATATTACTAAACCATATACCTAGCTGATGATAATCATTGGAGCCATGTAATATTATCTACTTGTAACAATATAATGTATTATTACTCATTATTGTATAAATAAAGGTAATAGGGACTACAGAATTCAAATTGTATATAAATAGGTAGGTATATTGGATGCTTGCTTAAAATTTACTAAACGGCCGTTCAATCACCGTCTACTGAAAATTAAAAGCTGCAACCGCAACAACATTAGTCTAGTTGTTTACCTTTTAAATATTTTTGTACTAGGAGATATCGATAAATAATGTTACAAAAAGATTGAGTAGTCGCTTGTGAATATAATACTTATATGTATTATACGTAACTCTATATAGGTAAGTAGAATTTGACGCATTGTTAACATTTATATGATAACAGAATTTGAGCTATTGCAATTAAACTTATTTTATTTTTAACATTTGATTATTTTTCTTTTTAAACATAAAGCTCGTATTGTTATATTAATTTACGAGTAACGCGAGCGTTCCACCACAGTCACTGTTGCCTACTGAATCACTCTCGTAAAGACCTCCTTCAACATAGTTTATTTTGCGCCAATCAGAATTCGACCTTCTTATGTATTTGAACTTGTCTCCGCTATCACAAGCCATATTACTCGTATTTGTCCAAACGCTAATGATTTTATAACCTTATCATGCAACACGTCTATCAAACTACTATTATAAATGCGAAAGGAAGTATTACTTATTACTTTTTCACTTGTTAATATTTCACCGGATGAAAATGGTCTACAATAGAGCTCTCCTCTATCTCTACAGAGAGAGAGAGGGAGGGAGCTTTCATACTAGATTGACACATAGGCTATTTTATTTTTCGTATGAAATTTTATACCATACCATTATGAAACGAATACTTATTTATTTTGGAAAAAATATAAGTAGGTAGGTATATGTATAATTTTGATTGCTTATTTCTTATTTCGTAGCATATATTATACGTAAACTAATCAAGTTAATCATCGTCATATTTTTTCCATTATATAACGCCCACTAATGCTTGAAATTAATTCATCATATGAACAAACTTAAATTGATATAATAAATCAAGATTAATGATATCGCAACCAGTGATGCTGCCATTGACTGAGCATGTCTAACAATAAGAGAGTCGATGGCCAAAATCGAAAGTGTAGTTGCTTTGAACGAATATCTTGTCTTCGTCTTAATTTTCCAAAAGAGCTATTTTGGTTGTAAGTTAGAGACTGATAAAGTAATAAATAATTAACTTTATTTTACGAAGTCACGTTTTTACGTTTATAAACAAACATATTCGTGTTATTAAATTACTATGTTACTAAGGAAAAAAATATTATCTATAGGTAGGTACCTAAATCACATTAATTCATCTCGAACTCGGCGGTGAAGGAAAACAACGTGAGGAAACCTGCATGTGCCGGAAGAAATTCTGACACATGTATATCCACCAATCCGCAGTGGAGCAGCTCCATAACCTTCTCCCTAATGGGAGAGGAGGCCTATGCCCAGCAGTGGGATATGTACAGGCTGTGTTACGTAAGAATATACATTCAAGTTAAGAATCTCTTTTTTATCGTTTAAAAAACTTATTACCGTAACGATTGTGAAATTTCTAAAACGTTTAAAATTTCGCGTAAAATTGTTTTGTCAGGCTTTGTAGTACAAAGCTTTAATAAAAACCGCTGAAGGTGAAATTCTTAAGAATTTTCATACCGAGACCAAGATTGTCTGGCGAAGCGTTAAACTTCGTACTTTCAACTCGAAACTGTAAAGTTTAAGACAGCTTTCGTATGAAGTTTGGAGAATAATAAATTTTAACTTACCTTTAAGAAAGTTTGGGGATAAAGTAAATCGACAAGCCCGAATAAACTACATGCATTGAAATGGAAAATGCTTCCTTTCTATCAAAAGAACAAAAATAATACCAGTCGTGGAACCCCACTTAATGTATAATCAATATTTTTTTATTTAATATAATTAATATGTTTTTTTTAACTTATATTTCAAACTTTTAAATTCAAAACGTCGAACGTAATTCGTCAAAACAAAAATTGCCTTCTCAATGACCAAGTTATAAGCAGTTAAGTTTGCAAACAAGACAAAAGGTATGAAAATGCCTCAATATCGTGAGTTACGCATAGGACATTTTAATTACTAGCCCTAATTCTACATTATTAATTATAACGCAAACGAATTCATTACATAATTTGCTAGCAAATGTTAAAAAATAATTCTATTTGTCATAAAAACAAAAGTGGAGTTCAAGTTAAATTTCAAACCAATTTTTAAAGTATGTCACAGCATAATGAAAGCCAATAATTAAAACATTCAGGTGTTAACTTACTCCGAGACTCCTGCGCAAGATTAAATAACGTATTTCCGCCCCTCCCTGATTTATCTGACAATTTACTTTAATACTGATTGTTTGGCAAAATTAAAACCACAATTCAGACCAGCCCCTTGTGAAAAATGTGACCCAATTTTTATATTTTTCATTTAAATTTTTTTTGTTCAAGATTTTTCTGGTGGTCATTATTTTTTATGTATTTTATGATTATTAAGGCTGCATTTTGAGATTTACAATTAATAGCTTAACAGTATTCATTTTGGAATTAAAAGTCTAAAATTAATTAGTATATTCGTGGAAAATTTTAATACGATTAATCAATAAACCAATTTTTCCAATAACTGAAATGAATTACTAATAAATTCTGTTTGTTTTGTTACAGGTATGTGTCCAGAATTAAAATTACGTGATTTGTGGGTGAAGGGTAAGTAATTAATTATAGAGTAATAATGACTTAAGTTGGATATCCATTTTGTTTTTGCTTAATTTTTTTTATAAGATAATATTAGGCAAAGGAACAGGCATATTGTGATATTTCGATAGTGAGATAAGGGTGACAAGTTGACAACCACCAATACGTTGCCAGGTTAACAAGGCTTTTTCATAGATATTTAAATATCATGACACTTTTCATACATTATATTATGTTTAAAACGAGTTACTTATCAATTAATAATGTCTTTTTGTTTACTAAAGTAAACACAATGGTTTAATTAAGTAGACTTTAAATTTATTGAGATAAAGCATTGTTAAATAATTTCACTAGATGTTTTCACGATTAGTAAACTTTTCATACATTCCTCGGCTTCGGAATAAAGATTGTTAGGCTATAGCCACAATAATTGGAATAAACATTTACTTTTACATTCTGTAATGACGCTATAATATTAACAATTTTAGAACAAAAATCTTATGTTGTGCTTCTTAAATAAACTGTAAAATATTTATTTTACTTGTTACTTATTACTTCCTTTTTTTAACTCCTAATAAAGATAGTAGATGTAATGAGATTAATAGGAAAAGGTCTGACAGGATTATCCTTCACAACCAGTATTGACGCACAAGAGTTTATTAATTCTTTGATGAATCTAAAAAAAAATTAGTTTAGGAATCAATTAGGAAATCAAGCCTAAAGGCTCTGTTTTTATAATGGACATAGAATGAACGTATGAAATAAAAAATCGTATTAGGGTAAGAAATGTAGAATCTAAGGAAAGAACTGGCAATAGGAATGAGGCTTACGGCTATTTGACTCTTCTTATAAAGGGTTGCTGTAGTATCTACAGTACGCAAAATTGTTGTGCGAGTATGGCACTAGTCCCGTAAAGACAGCCTTTAAACGAGCTGAAAGCTAGGTACATTAAGGATCCATCGAAGAAAGACTTTTTTTAATTCTTCTTTTGTTCAATTCATCAAAGTATCAAACCCAAACGCACCCTAACAAGAAACAAAGGCTAGACAATGACAAGAACAATTAGTATCTACATCTGTACGTTGGTAATGCTTGGTACCTCGTGGTCCATATCGGGACTCCTGCGCAATCTGGGCCGCAATTACGTGACGTCATCGCGATTACGACCATTACTATTGTGACACGCTGATTCATGTAATTGCGGGTTGATTGGGGAGTTTCGTTGGTACTGTCTTAACAGCTTGTAAGTGATTTACCCTGCGTCAACAACAAAAAAAGTTCTTTTATCAAGGAGAATCAATTTAGAAGGAATTAGGGCAATTGCTTTGCATAAAAATCAGTAACCTGTCAATAAATAGGCTAGAATAAAGCAGACCCTGGTTAAGTCCGGGAAAATGATAGGAAGAGGAAGAGAAGAAGGAAGGAGAAGTACAGTTTACGACTCTCCACCATTGCAGAGTAAAAATAAAATTAGCAGACAATGGGTAAAAGTCTAGATAAATGGTCAGAAGAAATGTGTGTTTATGCGCATTTGTCTTAATTTATTTGTTAATGGATCTTAAAAAAAATAGGTAAAAAAACTTTTTAAGTTAAACATTGTATTCTGCTTGTTGAGCCCTTTCATTTGATACCCATATTGATGGGATTGATAAAACCTACGTTATCCGCCATTTTGTAGCGGCGG
>DVXP01000255.1:0-23735 GCA_018235645.1 Junonia grisea | reverse complement strand
TTCTGTGAGGCCGTGGTATCACTCCGGTCGAGCCGGCCCATTCGTGCAAATGCATGGCTCTCCCACGGTAAAAACTTATACTTTATTGAAGATACATGAATAGTTTACAGAAAATACAAAAACAGATAAGAAATCTGACTAATAAATGGTTAAAATTTATTTTCGTAGGTAATAAAGTAAGTAGTAGTAGAAATATACCTAAGTCATATAGAAATAGTAATAATAAACTTACACACTTTGCACTTTGAGTGCTAAAATTATATATGATCCTTAGTGTTGTGTATATGTATGTCGTTTGTGTTCGTACACATAATATAAGTATTCCAATGGTTTTAGTGTTTAGACATCAAACGAAAAAGATAGGCACAATTTACAGCTACTAAAACGTGTTAACATCGTTTTGTTTTGACTAACGCTAGTTCTCTAATCCGAAGCATTACGATAGATATCTACGTATGTTCGTAGAACTAAAATATTTTGACATTCTTTATAATGTTTTGTTATTACAAAATAAGCTGTCGACATAATTATTTTTTAAACATGTAGAAGCAAGTTTTTTTTTTCTTTTTCCTATTTTTATACACTCGTATTCTTGACGTAGAAACAATCTCTTCTTATCTTTGTCAAAATATTATTAGAGGTTTTTTCATATGCAAAATTAACATTTTTTAATAAAATAAAAGGGTAGTTCATTTTGCTATCAGAACTTACATCCAGTGACCTCACCCACAACAAAAAAAATTTTTCAGTAAAAATTTTTAGCTAGGTATTTAGTAAGAATTTTAACTTTGTATCTACCAGAGGTTTTAAAAATAGTATCGTAGGTATGCATGAAGTAATTCTAGACAAAAATATAACTTTTGTTTTTAATATTTTCGAATCTATTCATAGAATGTATAAAAAGCCTTTTAAAATGAAAAAGGCACAAAAAGTTAAATACTAACTAATTACTCTAGAAAATGTAAAGAAACGATGCTAGGCGTAGTGAATGCGGAAATGGTGTCAGTAGTTCATCGCCGTTGGATTTGTTTACACAAAAATTCTTAACAGCCAAAGAAATACGTTAAACGTCGCTAATTTGAGTATTTTTTTATATAATATTCGCCACGAATAAGATAGAGATAACGTCAATTACACTTTTGTATGAAAAAAGTCGGTATTAAATATTCAACACGTTCTTGATTTCGTTTTTTCAGCGACGTTTTTTACGATACGCATATAAAATGTAACTGAGCCACGTTTATCATAAGTCTGTTATTAATATATTCCATCGCGGCGCATACAAGTTTAATTTCATTCTGGTACAGGAAGTGGCGTGTTAAATATGCTTGCTTTTAAACTTTTACGTCCGAACTTTGTGAGTTATGTCCAACAGTATTGCGGTCGCATTTGATGTATCATGTCCTCGTATTTCATCAACAGCACTTGACTTGGCAAAAGTTGTTCTATGTGATTTAGTTATTTTTCGTGTAATGTAAAATAACTTTTTTAAGAGGGATATTTTTTGCAAAAAATAAAAGCGCTATATAAGTAAATTTGTTATTTTAATATATGTATTACCATTATATAAACAATATTCTATAAAATATTATCTAGTCACGCCGTTTGTGGTCGCATTTTTTCTTAACAGCTCGACCAATTTTTATAATTTTTTTATGTATTTTGTAAATATGATAATACAACATAAAGTATATTTTATATCATTAAGTGATAAGGGTGCATCCAAGAACATTTTGTGGGAATGAAACTGCGAGAGGTAGATAATATCATATATTTAATACCTAGTGACCTACTATTAACTATAGATTTTCTGATAATTACTATTTATTTCTTTTTGGTATTTACAATTTGTTTTATATACCAACTTTGTTACTATAGCATTAAAAAAGGAATTACAAATATATGTACACAATACACAATCCCATTTAATTAAAAATAACCTACTTTTCCTTTCTACTAAGCACAGTTTTCCACTTACTTCAATAAGTATTTCGTTACGGCACGGACTTCGGAATCCCAAGCTCCGGGTTTAACAGTATTAAATTGTCTGTTCACCGAATATCCATGATTTCAATAATTCCCTGTGTCCTTATCGTCGATACCCTCTCGTTTTCGCTAATCGGAGAATTCTGCCAATTGGCAGCACTGATTACGATACCCACTAACTATGAGTTGAAATTATTGTCTCGGCTAAAATTTTCGTATTGGAAATGCATTGACTGTGCCAAATAACTTTAGTTCGACTGTTTGATGGTTAGATAAAATGAAATGAATTTATGTAATGGTTTATGTTATCTTTATTTAAAGTGTATTAGATAAATGGATGAAAAATTTTCACTCAAATTATTCGCACGTTTTGGTATTGATGTAACAATCATACATTACATTTAATGTTAAGCTATAGTGAAAGATACTATCCTTAGAAACTTTGTTTCGAGTAAAACTTCGGTTATATAGTGTTCTTGTATTAAAGAACACAAACATAAATAGGTACCTCAATAAATTATAACACAAATAAATTTCGTTTCATTTAACTCATATCAAAATATAAAGGAGTTCCTAGTATTACGGTAGTAAGAAAAATGTGTATTACAGAAATAGGAAAAAGTTGCCAATAACGTGTAGATATTTCAATACATCGTACGGTTTTCGTTCTTTATAGTTCTGACATGACGTGTTTTATAAAATCTGTAGAGATTTTCAAAGCAAGTTCACATGTAATATTTCCTCGAATGATATAAGAGTGAGTAAGTATATCGTCTTTGATGTGGGCACAATTTGTAGAATGTCTGGAACACGTCTGTCACATGTCGAAGCGACCGAAATGATACGAGATTTGCCGGATCAAAGTTCTATTCGTGGTCGTCTGCCAGATGACAGTTTATCTGTAAATAATCCCTTTTGATAGAAAGTACTTTATATGTGTTCTGTTTTTAACACCAGTCTGTCTTATATATTGTCGTCGTTAACAGATTTTACGGCCCAGCTTTATATTAGAAACTTTATAATTTTTATCAATAAACATGTTACTGTAAACTGTAATGCAAAAAAATAATAATTAATTGTTATTTGGGCTTTCTAACAAACATACTAACAAATCCCAATTTGATATATTGACAATAAAAATTTCCGTACATTTTTAAACCAATTATCTATATTGTAACAGCTATTAGTCCACTTACGACATGTAGTAATTCGATTAGTAGTGATTATATTAAGAAAGTCTACTTACATTTTTTCCTTTTAGAAAAAAACGTCTAATTAGCAGATTATACACCAGCCAGTACGTTTTATTTTAGCAATGGAACGGCTTTATATTTAGTCGGGCTCTCTAAAACTAAACAAGTCTGAGACTAAAGCGTGGAAGGTGAAAATAAAAGGACTATTTAAAAATATAAGAAAATCGCATAGAAATCTTTTCGTTTTAGGTTTGAGAAAAGCAGTAGGTACTAAAAAAGAGTTTTTTTGGATTCATTTTATATTTTACGGAAATTCTAATTTATGCTTTAGTTTCAGTTTACAAACACACAGACAAACAAAATTATTTTTCTCCATTTTTGATTACCAACATATACGTACGAATTCTAAAAACGAAAAAAAAACTATTAAGTTTAACGAAAAAAAAAAATCGTATGCGCTTCTCAAACAGGAACGTAATTACAAAAATAAAAAGCGAAGCTATTTACTAATTAGGCAGCTCTGGATAAACTTTAATTAAAACAGAATGTACGCACTGAACCAGTTTTAACGAGTGGCCGAATGGAGTCTAGGCAATTTGCGGAGTACGCAAAGTCCTTTAAAGTTTTCTCCCTAGGGAAGTATAACAGTTCCTACTATGTCGTGGCAGGCCTTTCATTGTTGCTCGTTGAGCCTTTCCATTCACTGCATTATATACGTATATAAAAGAACACCGGCTGCATTTGTTACTTCAGAATAGAAAGAGTATTTCGGAGAGTATTGAAGTGGGTTTGGTTAGGAAGTTTTAGCTTATAAGCGAACTTGCTCTTGTAGGAATTCAGATTTACCTGAAGGTGTTTTATATACTTTTTCTGTGATTCTGAGCTTCATGTTTTAACAACTTTGTTTATTCTTTAATTAGGTATGTCTAAAAATAAAGTAAAATACTTTTCTACTTTAGAGATAAATAAGATAAAAGAATCAAAGACTAAACATCAACTAAGTATAATAAATATGATTAAATAAATGAGAAAAATTTTTCTTAACCTTTAAATTAAAACATGACAAATTGCTCTTATTTTTAAAATCAATTCTCCCTTTAAGTAAAAAATATGTTTTATCAACGACGTCTCGGAGCCCCAATTCAGTCACCATAGTGATATTTTAATGATCCCAAGGGTCTTTGAGTTGTTATTACGAAACATAAATAAGTCAACCCGTTTCAATCTTGTTACAGAATTTCATTTATAAAATGTAATAAAGTAAATTGGAAAAGAACATTGAATTAATTAGAGGGTGGCCTGGAACGCTGTATTATGTCGCTTCAGTCGCGAACAGAGTAAGTTTGGAGCTAATGTGATATTAATGTTACTGCACTAATTTGCTCGGGGCCTTAGAATGGGGTCACACTGGCTTCAAATTGTCTAAATAATTAGAGACCGCAGTGACGTCTCACTATAGACAAGCACCGAACTTTAATGGTGTTTTCGGTATTACTATTTTAGATTAAGATAGAGTGAGAAACTTTATTATTGCAATTCCTTTTAAGTATTTGTGAGGTCGAAGAAACCGAGCGATGACGGCAACCACGCTGCACGTTGTGTCGGAGGGTCTCGTTGTCTCGTTCCTGTTGTGTTCTCTAAATGAAAAAAACGAGGAGTCTTTTCTATTCGTTTACTACTAACTTTTCATTTTGTAATTGTAATCAATAGCTATAAGCGGCACAGAAGTAGGTAACGTTAAATTTACAACTTTATTTCTTATAGTTTTGTGCATTATTATGAGTTACAATAACATGTTCTTCTACACTGCTTTATGTAAGATGCAGGTGTACATAGACGTCGTGTCTACATATTTGTTTCAAGTTTCAGTTTATAGAATGTTTCGCCTCGTGCACTATGTTTATTGTATTTAGTACGAGGTAGGTACCTTGTATTATATGAATAATATTTAGTAGAGGATAAAATTTAATAAACAATGAAAACATTATAAAATGTAGTTATGTAATCATTTTAACGTTTTTGTTTTCATTGTTCTGATTTCTTAAAACTTTAGGTTTCAAAATGTCTGTCTATTATGTCTAATTTATATTAGAAGATAAAAAGGTCAGGTTTGTTGTTTAGGAAAATGTAAATAATGAAAACATAAAGTTATAATGTTATAGTTTTAAAGAAGTTCGTACTGAAAACGATAGTTGTTTCTATAGTATCATCCTAAAATAACTTTAATTCTTAAAATCGTTTGTCTTTGAATAGCTACCACAACTAGCTGACATAGTGTTTGAATAAAAAAGACAGACAGACATCGAGGTAAATTAAGGAAAAAAATAATAATTTGTCGTTAAAATGAAAATTTAAAATATATGTGTCTTCAGTATAAATAAATATAATAAAAATTATAAAGAAACAAACATGATTTGTCACATATGTTTTTATTCCCAATCTTTGGACCCTATAATGCTTTAAAACTAATTATAACATAAATACAACACGGTCACAAATTGATTATTGAAATAAGATTTTTAGCGCTCACGCCCACATCTTTACACCATCGTTATAAAACAAATTCTTTCATTCATAATTACCCATAAAATTCGTTTTACAAGATGATGTATGAAAGCAGTAAATCTACAAAGCAAATTCCAAAGCTCAACGGTTGATAATAATTATATCTAATTTCCGTTATCCTAATCTATACACCTATATTTTACTAATATGTTTCAATTATAACAAGGAAATTGACAAAACAGAACAATAGACTCGAATAGTTAAATAGTATTCAAATAATTTATTTTTCAGATCTAATAAAACAATATATAAATTGAAAAGTTCAGAACAATGTTTGAAGAAGAACTTTGTTGAATCTCTGTTTGGAGACTTGATTGACAGCGAGTTCGAAGGGATGTTGAATGAAAACTTCGATTGAGGATGAGCTCAAATTTATTTGAATTAACAATGACGTCTCCAATGCCACAATAGTCCATGAAGTAAGAAAAGAAAATTAATGAACATCTATAAAAGTTGTAATAATGATAATTAAGCTAAATTTATCACTATTTTTACAATGTCATTATGTTTTTTTTTATTTCTTAAACCACAATAACACTTTACCTTTGCTCTAAAAGCTTTAAATAATTCAAGTCACACAAATCTAACAATTAATTACTAACTATATACTTTGTATGGTTTAATTTGCTCGATATACAAATAAGTTTCCAGCAACGCTAGCTCCTGTCACCGAAAATAAAAAGGTCATTAATACTGAATACGAAGCGAACCGCTAAAAATATTTTGGTAATTAAGCCATATTAAACATTAGCCTAAGTATAACAATAAAAAATACATTTAAAGATCTATTGCGGTAAGTTAAAATAAATTGCGCGACACTACTCGGGTACTATGCGTAACGACTCACACCTCGAACTAATCACCTCATTAATTGTCAACGTACGAAAACAACACTTAGTATGTATTTGATACTCCGAACGATTATTTTGTTTATGCTATTCATATGTATCTCTTAGATTAGTATTTAATTATTTATTAAGGGGCACAGAATTGATATGTTTCCGATGCACGGTGTTTGTGTGTTACCGCTTCACTTAACCTAACTTGCAAGGCGACGCTACACCCCTACACTACCCTATCACATGCGGGCCAATGTCACGCGGCTCCAGCCGACTCCGAGAACGATCTAATCGATTCGACGATAGACTTTGACAAAATATTCACCGGTTTGCTCCCACGTTCCCGACGTTACAACTTACACCCAAGCGAAAATATTCAAAGACGGAGAGTTTGTCAAGCGAAAGTTCCGACAACGTAAACTCGATACTGATTTAGCGTGACATGTAGCCGATTGCATTACAAGTAGTAGACGAGGATACTGAATAAAAGTCTCTATGAAACCGCGTATTAATTCTAATTACACATTAATATTACACGATGATATGTATCGAGTAGTCCCGCAAATGACGTAGCCGTGTTCGTAGCCACTGGACGTCTCTTACTCGCTAGCTACGGTTGGACGGAATCATGGCGGCGCCTACGTCCCTCGCGCGATCTCTTATTCGATACTACCCGCATATGAAACAAGCGAAAGCTTGT
Organism: Junonia grisea; assembly: GCA_018235645.1. NCBI lineage: Eukaryota > Metazoa > Arthropoda > Insecta > Lepidoptera > Nymphalidae > Junonia > Junonia grisea. The sequence goes on along the minus strand of DVXP01000255.1, from coordinate 16,452 downwards.
GCCTATACGAAGTAGTACCAGAATAAGTATTAAAATAACACAATTAACAAGCTCCGTGGTACTTTTATTCGTTTAGTAATAATAGAATATTTTCCAATTAAACTTACGTAAATTATTAGAAGATATAAACGATTTTAATAGCTTTTTAAATCTTTAAATTATTTGCACAGCGAGACGCTATAAATAAATGGAGCCGAAGTTACCACGCAGCTTGAGAAATAACAACGGAAAAGAAAATTAAAACTTTTCGTTGTATTTTGTCTGCAGCTGGGGACCCTAGGCGCCGAAGGTTTGGGAGATCACTACTACACTATTACACAATTACTTACATACGAAATAGCATTATATATCGAATTAAATAAGTAAACATTGACTTAGCTTAACTATTAAAACAGACAGTGAAATACGAATACAAGACAAACCGAGTTTTGATATTTTTTTAGGATTTTGACAAAAATGAAAAATCGATTAATATTTTTATAAATATGTTATTAGCTAAGAGATTTAACTAACGCTGGCTCCACACATTGACGTCATTTGTTTGTATTGAATTAAAGGTATCAAATTGTTATGTTATATTTTAAAATGCGTAAGTTATTCCAATAAAACGTTATATTGATTTTTTTTCTCAGCATTAGATTCGTAGACTTTTGCGTAATAAAAAAAATGATTTGAAATTCTTCAGTCAGTGTGTGGGCCACGAAATAATGTTTGGTACGGTTTGAGGTTAGTATTAAAAATTATGTATATCTTTTATCTTTGGTCTATACTCCGTGACGCTCGGTATATCGTGAAGTTACAGTTACTATAAATAACGTATAAAATTTTGCTAAGTCAAAAATTGACATATTTCTATTAAATATTGACTAAGAGATTTTCATAAGAATTCACATGCGGATTATACCGGCTCATGACAACGATCTCTCGAAGATTCCCTTGATATCTGTCGCGTCAAGATTTCAACCCAATATCCGAAATCTTATTAAAAATAGCCTAAGCAGGGATTTTTTTTTTACTTTTTTTTGTATAATTTTTACATGTTTACATCAGCAGAATACGTTTCTAGATACTTATAATATAAACATTAAGAATTCATTTTTGGTTTATTGCTACCTCGCACTCGAAGTGTACTCACACCACTGCGTCCTCACAAGTGGGTAACCAAGTAGTCGTTCAGTATGCGATAGTCAACTAGCTAAAAATAAAAAATATATTAATCTTCCATTTGATTAACCCTAACACAATAATTTTAACGTCATTACACTGTTTCATTATTATGTAAGAATAACTTTCGATTTATAGTAATGTAACTATGCTGATCCTCTACAATAAATACCCTTATCTAGTTTTATAATATTTACCTAAAGGTTACACAATTAAAGTAACTACTAAGTTTTAAATTAGTACATTACCAAAAAGCTCGTCAAAGCATGCAAATAGAATAATCGTTTCACTATTCAGCTTGGCGCGTGTCGCCATATAATTATTACTAATAATTAATAATATAATGATTACATATAGTTATTTAACTCTCATAAGGCCAAGGCTAAATTCTCGCAACAAGACTGAACCGCTCGGTTGCGTCGCATCGCACGCACGGAGGGGCCCGACAGTCCGCAGCGTCCAAAAGAAAAACAACGTAAAATGTTTACCCGGGTAAAAAGATTAACGCGGTTCAGGGAAACGTTTCCTCAAGGCACGAGACGCTGGGGTGCGAACGGACGCGCGGACCGGCGGGCTGACCAGTAGGGTTATTCCGACCAAAAATCGAGACTCACTCAAGCGAATTTTTTACACGTCACTCACAAAATTGTACATGTAGCGACACGCGATATGATATGGGACCGAGTCCTACTAAAGTATTGGATATTCTATAGCATGTTTTTAGCAATTCACATTTGACAGACCGACCGAGCGAAATTACTAAATTCATTTGAGTGTCTCGATTTTTGGTCGGAATAGTCCTACAGGCGGCGCGGGCGATGCGAGCCGAGCGCGGCGTGGCGTTCAGTAGAGTATTGCACTTCTCGAGCGGCACCGAGGGGGCTCCCTGCGCGCCGACGCTAGTTACATCTTTACATTATTGCAATTTTAATTATTCATTTACAGATAGAAGGATCGTAAGACCGACGCTAGTGTGCCAGCGCTTTAACGAGTGATTGAACATTATAAAAATTACTAAAAAAGCATTAGGTAAATATAATTTGAGATAGTCATGAAAATTCATTTAAATACGCTAACATTATCGAGACTAAAACAAAAGTATCGTTATTATTACATACAACTTCATTTAAAATCATTCAACTTGAAATATTATCAACAAAACGTAATCTTTCTATGAAGGGCACCTTTGGTTTTTAGCTTATTCGAATGTGATATATCCTAGAGTGTTTAATTTCTGATATTACACTATATCCATAACAAATCCTCTCAGTTGTATACATCGGCCTCGTATAAACGAATATACAAACTTTACCATACAATAAGTTAGTTGTAAATAAATCTTATATTACATAAAAAATTAATTAAATAAACACGATATACAATAAAAAGTAATAATAATTTCAAATAATATTTTCATCGCGAACGGTAAACAATAAAACTGGAATGTTAATAATATAATAAAATTTTACGCTAAATTTGGTATCAACGAAAAACACCACACCTCTGACGCTAAGACGTAACATAAATGAGGAGGAGAGCGTTTAGCTAATATACGTTTGATCGGCGTCGTTGTCGGTGAATGTGATCTTGATCCGTCGCTAGTACAGCGGGCAGGCCGAGTAGCAGAGCACGCCCGGCGCCGGCGCGGGACCAAGATAGCGCGTCCCTCAGTTAGCTGGTTGTCAAGTGCCGAGTGCCACGAACGAACTAATGCTGTTCGCCCTCTTCTCCGCCTTTGGCTCCCTGCTGACCGATATCAGTTTAGTTATCGAGAACACAAATACATAATAATATATCACACCGATTGCTTAAATTGCTATGGATTTACCAGGCTATTAGAGCTATGGTGCGAGGTGCGTGGTGAGGCATAACGCAATTATTTCAGAACCCATACGACAAACGGCTAAATATACTGTTAGCCAGTAAAATTACTTTGTATGGGATCCAAATAGTATTGGAGATACTACACGGTTTCTAGGAAATAGCTTTTTGGAGATTACATCGTGTTATCTTATCTCAAACTATAGTATGTAAACGTTGTCTAGCTTGGAATATTCACTAGAATCAGGAAATCTATTCTCTAAGGCAAATATGATGTCGATTTCTATATTAACGAAAACTACGCGAAGAGCTCGGTCAACTACGACTAAATGGTCAGAACAATCGGAACAAGACATAGGAACCCGTGTGGTATCGTGGTAAAGAAGAGTGCGCGTGCATACTTCATGTGCGAGTATCCAGCCGTTGTGTGCCAACTTATGCCTCGCGAATTCGAGGTGGATGGCGCCCTCTGAGCTGAGGAGCAGAGCGCCCTGCAGGCGGGCCAGGGCGGAGGCTGCGTCGCTCGGGGTGAGGAAGTCGACGAAGGCGACCGGGCCCGAGCCGCCGCCGCTACCGGCCGTCAGAAGCCGCAGTCGCGAGAAACCCGGGCAGCTGTTACCATTACACTCGGATATGCCCGCACTCGTACCCGTTATTGCCTTGTGTGTTTTGACTTTGATTTTGACTTAGTCTGCTGTGATGGCACGGTACCATATGATTCTACTATAGGTTATTTGAAATGTATGTCTATGTTCAAAGCTGTTCCACTAATTCGCAAATAAATTTTCAATTGCGTCAACTGATTCAGAGTAAAAGCAGTAACAAAAAGTAATCGGTTTTTGATAGATATATTCTAATCGTAAAAGTTTATAGCGCGTAAAGGAGAAATCATAATCATTATGTAGCTCTTAATTCGCCATATCGATACTATAAAGAAAATTCGGGTGCAATGGACAGTTCATACATTTATGTGATGTTCGTGCTATAGCATACGACTAGTGTGTTATAGTGTAGATATAGATGTTCGACTGTCATGCTTGAAGTGGTACGGGTGCAGGCTTTGTATCTCATACAAATTGAACTTATTACTTTTCAGTTGGTATGAGATAAATCAGAACATAAATAATACCCAACAATAGACGACTTTGTGATACTTGGTGCGACATGCACTGTGGAGAGTATACATTTATTTGTCTAGTTAATATTAATATTACGTAATTTGTTTTCATACAAATGATACTTTGTCTTTTCTTTATTATTATTTTGCGAACATGCATACACTTAACGAAAGTTTGGTTCGACTGGAAATATTTGCGTAGTGCGATATCGTTGACTATTTTAATTGAGAATATAGCAAACAGAGTACTTTATTTTATTTGATTTTAATAATCTTCGAGAAAGTTACATTTCTTCTTCATTCTTTGCAACATAATTTACTAATGAGTACATAAAACAAAATAAAATCGTTACAATCGGATATCATTTGGTAACACCTGATACTTTCCAGTCGAAACCTCAAAACGTGAGTGGCACAACACGTACCTGCTGAATATCTCCTTGAGTTCGTGCTCAGAGACGAACTGGCCGAGGTTGGCGACGAAGAGCGTGGAGCAAGGCGGCGCGGGGTGTGCGGGGTGCGCGGGCGGTGCGGGCGCGTGCGCCGGGACCGCCGCGCCGGGCGAGCCCAGCGCCGGCGCCGGCAGGACGCATGCGCCTAGCGTCAACGGGGTCTGACGGAGAGAATAATAGGTACTTTAATGTGAAATTATAGTGAGATCATTTCTAGTTCTCTTCGGTATTTTTCAGTTAATTTTGTTAGACGTTATTCTTACTTTTGACGTCATGTCATAGTGAGATCTTTTTTGCTGACTTTTCTCGATTCACGATTAAAAGATTTTTACGTTTAAGAAATTAAAAAAAAATGAAGTACTTTTTAGTCGTACATTGGAAATATCATTCTCTTTTTGAACGTCAAACAAATCTACTGTGTTACATTAAATCATAGATATAATGCCCTTAGTAAGTAATTGAAAAAATATATCGTTATTTCAACTCACGTGGTGTGGCCTATCGGCGGCAGCTAGTCAGAGGTAGGAACGCACGGGCGCCATCTGCGGATGGATGGCAGGGTGGACGAGCCCGTGCGACAGAGTCGGCAGCTCGCCGCCGTACGCCAGCGGGTGGTGCCACAGTTCCGCGCCCCCTCCGGGGAAGAACGGACTGGCTAAGTCTGTACAACCATATTAGATATCATATTAGATAAGCATACTTTATCCCATAAAAATACAATATGAATAAGAACACTGATGTTTAGATATTTACAATGTGCCAAACTCGTATTCACGCTCCTAAGCCAATATGTGTAATTTTGTATTAAAAAGCGAGGCCATAATACGATATGTCATGAAACATGTGACTAGAAAGTTTAATAAGTGGTAAGAGAACCCGACAGATCGATTGGTAGATAATAGCTTCACGGAGCTAGGCTTTGCGTGGTACGTGTAAGCTTTAACAGATACTTGCCCAATTTTGCGATTGCTTGACACGCCATCACTCTTACTTAGATACGAAAGCGTTATACGATAAGTATAAAATCGTGTGTATTTGTTGCGAAATCTCTTGGATAGTGTAGCATTTTAAGAACTACGAAGAAACATTATGTCACCGGTACCTAATAGAACTTAGTTGTTTTGATTTTATTGAAATGTAATACAAAAAAACGAAAAACAGAACAATGAATGTACAAATATATAGATGAGGGTGATATATTGCTTCTTATAATATTAATTCAGGAGCGAGTAGACGATTGAGCGAGCGCCGGGTGGTGTGTGCGGCGGTACTTACGTCCAGTGAGTGGGTGCATCAATGCGGGGTGTGCAGCTGGCGCGGCTGTGGCAACTGCCGGCTTCGGCTTGCTGACCTTCGTGTTGCTTTTAGCGAACTCCAGCCGAATCGTTTGCGGCATGTCGGGGTCGAACCGGACGCCCTGCTGTGAACAGCCGCGAGCGGTGCGGCGCTCCGATATAATGACGATGGACGTTTGCCGCGTGCTCCCTCTGGACTGACTTTTAGTCCATTGCGGAGACAGGGACATTAGGGGATTAAAACCGTGATATCTAAACGTTTTCAATTCGAACTATTGTTGCAAAGTTTCAATCGCGGTCGGTAGTTTATTGATATTTGTATGTAACATTTAAATTAGCAACTGACATGATGTTTTATCTTTTCGTCTTTCACGCCAGCGCCTGCTAAGGTGCCGAAACACTGTGCTCGGGGTGTGACATCAAAATCTGTCAAACAGTGACATGCAGTTGCGTATATACACCGTAACCTAATCGATTTCACTCCAATATCCGGGATTGAGAGCTTAGTGGCTCCGACTAGATGACTCGACGTGGTCTATTCGATATGTGCATGGGTTTAGCATAACTTACGATGCGGTTACTCGAGTCAGGAAAATGTTATTCCAAGTCTACAATGAGAATATTAACTATAGTGCTTATTGGCTGTGTTTAGGCATGTGATGAGAAGAGGTTTAGTAACACCGTGCGTTGTACGTTGTTTTTTTTTTAATTATTTACAATGTTGGTCTTTTCGGTATATTGCAAAGACATTATGTTTTTATAATATCTCAAGTGTTAAGCGATCGATGTTTATAAGGCGATAATATGTTGAGTGTTTGTGACTTTTTCTTAGTGTCTGTTTTGGAAACAAATATTAGTAATGATCTATAATCGGACCTATTTTTTCATAGTTAGTTTAGTTTGCTGTTATAGAATATTTAAATATATAAATAGTATTTGTTCTTACAGGTCGCTTATATCTAAATATCGAAGCATGTGGTGGTACTAACCTGAAGATCTTGCTTAGCAGCCTCGGCGCCGGCCCGAGTGTGAAACGTGACGAAACCGACCGGCTGCAATAACACGTAAGCGTATTACATGTGTACATATCTGCAGCATTAACATTGTCTACCTATGTATGGACGTAAAATATTATGTATGACACATCTATTAAAAGGCCTGAACATAAAATGTTTTTTAACGGTTTTAATTCACATCAGAAGATTTTATTTAATTTTATCTGTTTATATATTCTTCATACATTTGTAAAATCACCATGTAAGTGAACAATAAGAATTATATAAATATACTTTGTCCCATTTCTCTACTTATGGTCTACTGACAGAATATCATAGTTAAAATCAAAAGACCAAGTCAAAGAAACAGACTCACATAAATAGTAAATACATGATTAAAATTGTAATTGAAATAACTCCGAAAAAAAAACTATGGACGAATACACATACATACGGATTTTATACTTACGGAAGCTGTTTTTCCATTTTTGCTTGTAACCTTCAACAGCGAACCCTCGTATCCCTGCGAAAGAAAATTCAATTATTTGTTTGATTTACTTTTCACATTCACATACATAGAAACAATTATACATATACGTATAATCGTATTTTATCCGAAAATAGCTTCGAATGTCTAATTGAAAACGTAATTTTTCCTGTGACTAATATTTCTGTCTAATATGATTTTATAATCAAAACATTAAAAAAAACACAATTCCTAATTTATTTAAAACAAACCAAAAACTATATCTAGAAAAAACAAACAAAATTATACCAAAAGCTAATATTGAAAGATAAACTAGCGCATCCAATTTAGCTAGATCGATGTCATCATGACATTGTAAGAGTCAGTTTCGTCGAAATTTCGCCCCTCCCACAATGGTGTCCTACCGTACCAGGCGTCGTACCAACACGCGATCAAAATAAACGCTTTAACTTTAGGCACATCGTACCACCCGTACCAGCCAAGAATCGAATGTATCCCTTATCGGTAGACGGAATCGATTCAATTCGAATTATTACACACCGGCATGACGTTTGAAATTTACGACGCATTAATCCATATCGATATTATATTTCGAGTCACGTGATGGGGAGCTAACGCGGGCGTCTTCCAATGAATTATTATGATATACCAAAGAAATTTTCCATTGTTATTATGGCAGGGGAGTATGAAAATATATAACCTATATTGAGTTTGTTTTCTTGTAATTATAATAAAGAAGTGTGTTCATAGTTGTATGTTATTTTACTTACCTCATATGCTCGAAACAGTAAATAGAGCTCCCTTGGCTTGGCGTCCATGGGCAGCCCACTCACGAACAACGTCCGCACCTGCAAAAATCTTATATTAATATGTGTACACAAAATACGGCATACGACTACTTAAAACAGATGAACGTTAAATAGAATAAATACACAATTTATACAAAAAAAAAGAAAACAAAAAACCCTCTGTTTTCAATATTCCGTTTGAAATTAGCTACAATTTTTTTATCGTTTATTTCTTAAACAAAGGCGCAGCAAGACATTTATCACAAAACGACACAAAAGGGGCATAGATTCTCTTAGCGGTTTCTCGTCGATTCTTTCGCCTTTGTAAACGTTCGGGCGCATTAATTCGGCGGGTCCATTTAACGAAATAAAACAGCGGCGTGATTTGGCGCGTGCGGGTAATGGAGATTAATTGCTGGTAACACCGGCCACCGCGCGGCCATCTTGTTGTGCATTTTATTTATGCGTCTGAGTTTTACTTTTGCTAAATTTAATGACGTGTGTAAGGAAAATCTTAAAGTTTTAGGTCACTTTTATAGTAACGTTTAAGAAAACATTTTATATGGCAAATTAACGTGTAACGTGTGTGTATAAAATAAATATCGAAAATAAAATAAATATACCACATGACATTTTCGTATGTATGTCGACATTTCGTGTAGCATAAAATATCTTATTTTTATCTTGTAGCGTGACATGTTATTACATTTGTTGTTCATAAAACCAATTTCCAAAGTAGCGGAGCAAGACACAAAATGACGTGGCAACACTGAATTATTAAAATATCAATAGGCCATACATCGCGCTAAAGTTCAAAAATGGGAAAATATAATTTGAAATTTTTATAGCAGTCGCTTGTCTAGCGGCCGAGGGTGTCGCTGACCCTCATATATATTTTATCGCTTCCGTCCCCGGTCAGGACCAGTATGTCGGACCTTTATGTCGGCAATTTTCCGGTCGAACGCACGGGAATTCCCCGTATCGACGGTACGTGATATTTTTCCAGGGACAATCTTTAATATTATATCTGAAGAGCTCTTAAATGCTGTATCTCGAATATTGGTGTATGTATTATGTATATACAATAGTATTCATGTATTGTAATATTTACTGACATTTCAAAGTAGCTCCGCGACTTCGTCTCCGTGACACAATATATCGTCGACGATATATCAAAATATGAATACGTATATTTTATTTATGTTTCGAGAACTTTCTAGTTGAATTGTAAAGGAGTCCCATCTAGATACTGCCATGTTTTGTGAGATAGGGAGTTATAGAAGATTTTACTTAAGACTTATTTACATACATTAAAGATATCTATATAAATTTAGAGGTTGAATAGATCGCTATAAAATTATTTACCAATAAGTACAGAGGGGATAGAATAAGTAAATAAAAGACGATTTTAAACTATACGTAGAAGGTTCGTAGCATTCTCGTAACATAACGGCAAAGCTGTTCGACCGCTACGAGTATGGAATGCCAACAATGTATTGAGTTATCTATGATATTTACATAGATATATTTTATATATCTTTGCATTGAAACAAGCTATATGAAAATAATGCATAAAGCGAAATGCGATCAATGGCTCATAATTTCCGAAAGATTTAGCTCTTACTGTACTAAAATAATTGAAAAAGTGTAAACAATTTGATTAAAAAAATCCTAAATACCTAAATAGATACAACTATCAAACTAGCAATATCCAACAACGTCTTGACTTAGCACAAACAGCACAAACTCCTAACCAATTTATTTACATTTCACAATCACGTATATAGAAAAAAGGGGCATTTCTCACAATGTCCCCTAGACGCATGTCCTGTCGCGTCCTGTTATGTTATATTACGTCACACTCCACTCTCATATATTTCACCGGCGCTATTCGGTCACTCCGAAAATGGCCCTTCACGTCGACCATTATACACTCGGTTGCGCTCGAATCCCTGCGCTGCTATTGAGTTATGTTTCATATTCGCGTTCATAAGGAAAAGAGATATTTTTTATTGCAAGCAACGAGTGTTATTTGTCTTGGACTTTGGTGTACAATGTGATATTGTGTTATTAATAATTTTACTATACGATCACCAATAGTGCACTATAATACAATAACTCATAAAGGAATCGCAGTACGATTTTTTTTAAACCTTAGGTATAGGATTTCGTTGCCAATGAAATATTCATAGACCATTATAGTCTTAGTTGAAACCATAGATTTCGAAAGGATCAACGGATTGGACGAAACAACAATAACACACCTATAATAAAATATAAGTATCACTTTGACATGTAACGAAAATTATAAAAATATTTTGATATTAATAATTATACTTACCTCAATGTCTCTGAAAACGAAAACAACGAATACACGTTTCCGTTAGCTAAACAGTAACGTGATTAAGCGTATTAACATTAAAAGCTTATCTCAATTTTACGCCTTCTCGAGTTCAAAAGCGAACGAATATTTGATCTGTCTACGGGGGCAGATAAAATCTACGCTTGACATTATTGCGACGAGAAAAAGTATTAAGTATTCTGCCTCGTGGAATAGAAACCGCCAATTTGTTCTACGCTTTATGAATTATTTTAGTTGCCTAGAGAACAGCGGTTTGCACTGGAATTCTGAATTATCCATGTACGTACAGCATGTGAAACTCCACAAAGAGCTAACCAAAGGAAACATGTAATAAAATTGTGGAGTCAGAACGTTTTGTATTTTATTTGAAACTTTCGATGGAAAGAGTATTTTATTATTGTTCGTGGAATATAATATCTGAGAACTTTTGTATTCTATTAAAATGTTTGTATTAACTTTTGTTTTAAATGTGATAGGTATAGTGAGAAAACTAACAGGTGCGGTCACTTAAAGTTAAGTTAGAGTTGTCATTCCCAAATTGAAAAACTAATTAAGGTTTAAATTTGTTAAACCAGGACAGTTAAGTTACAAAACAGTGGACTCAATGACGTAAACAAAGAGATTTTTTTTGAATTCTGAAAACCCAAGATGCTGCTCAAAATCTATATCAGAAAGACATTCTAAAATTCAGGATATGTCTTGAGAAAATAGGAGGAGCTAACAAATATCTGTATTAGCAGAGAAGGCACCATGCATTGTTCGTATAAAATAGAACCGAACAAATACGTTTACAAAAAGAAATAGTGAATTAAGTGTAAGACTGAGAGGAGTCCATGATGAAGTTAAAAATAAAGAAAGGAAGATTTCTCAACTCTTTCATTGCCATGTTATGCTTATTAAACCGAGCCCGCAATTGTCGATTCCACTGGGCAAATCACGGCTAACCAGAACACCGATAAAGCTATGACACTGAGCATTCGTTCATGAATGAGCAGTCAAAGTGATGCAACAAACGTCTCAGTGCATAACCATCGATAAGCCCACTCAAACGATTTCAATTTAGTGCACTGGACATAACGATACCGCAGCGCCGTGTAAATACACTACGATACACTGTGTTTATTGTTACGGTTGGTTTGTAGAAATAATCTCATCGGAATCACAGCTGGATTCTTTGAAGATATGTAGTTATATTGTACATTACAACATACATTTTATAAGCATTGCTTTATAATTTCTTTAGCAGATACATAATAAACACATCAACTGAAGATGTAATGAATGTTTACAGCATGACAAGAGCAAAGAGATATTTTGAAGTGGGTGAGTGGGAAAGAAAAGGGGAAGAAGGGATTATAATAGCTTCTTTGCGTCAGTCTTCTGTATGAATTTAACTTTGCTCCGGTTGAGCTGGCCTAAGTACGATCTGTAGTCAATAATGTACCTATAATATATGTAGGCTGATCGTTTATATAATTAAGTATACACAATTGCACATAATGTATATTAGTATATTATAATATTTATCAGTCTATTGTCATTATAATATGCCCAGCCTGTACATTGTTATCATCTGCCGCGATATTAATCACATAGCGCCATGGAATATAACGAATGAAAGGGGTCGCGTGATATACTGATACCACTTAATTTTGAGAGGAAATTTTAACTGAATTATGTTTAAAATATAATTAACTATGAAATATATTATATTGCATGAAAATAAAAACGAAATCAACTGAGGATTAAAATTTGTTTAAGCAGAATTAAAGGACTTAGTGTGATTTTTATAATCTTTACATTTTCGCAAAAAAATCTCTTAATCGCGAATAATAATTAGCACAAATCCAAGTGATAAGCATGTTTAAAACATAAAAAAATATGTTTTTTATTAATGTTAGTAAACATAATAAATAACAGCTAATTAAGGAGTCATCTCTTTAAAACAATTTTATAAAATACCGTGATATATTTTTAACAAAGGAGTTGACTTTTCTGTAGCCTTCTAACTAATCGATCACCTGCAAAAAAGGATATGTGTTCATACCGGGGACGGCATTCAATAGCGCGCTATAAATAGATGAAAATAAAAAAAATGGATAAAGGTGTATTCACACGATCGATCGCACTGGCGTGCATCCGAGGCGAGTGGAGCGGAAGCGCCCGGGGCGGCACAGCGAATTTATCATACGTGTGTATATAGCTCACGTTCAAAGTGCAAATATTATCTGTACTGCACTGCCGATAGGTATCGCTAGTCTCTGTGCACCGATTTGTCGCTAATGTATCAGTGTATCATTATCTGATTCTCCCTTATGCTCCTTTAAGTAATGAGCCGTGGGATTGTTATATAGGTTTTTTCAGTTATGTAAAACAAATAGTGAATTCAAATTTGAAAATGTAATAGAATTGAAACAAAACACTTTTACAGTTTACTATTAAAATACAAAAAAAACAAAAGATCCAAACGAATCCGATCCCACAGCTACTCACAGTGATCATTGCTCAATGGACAAAAAGACGAACAATGAAGTCTGCGCACTCGAAACAACACAATAAGAAGGAATCGAAATTAAATGTCAGCAGTCCGGCACCAATGAAAAATGATAAGCAAAGAATCATTTCACTTCACTACGCGATGCCAGAACAATATTTCTCTTAGGTTTTTTCGTTCAATTCTTTTTCGTTTGTTACATATTACTTTTTTACTTTACAGCGAGTATATTAAATATATTTTTTTATATTTAAGTTAAAAACATGAAAATACTAATACTTCAATATTTTGCGAAAACATTAAATGTAAACAAAAATATGTCTGAAATTATTTAACACTGGCAAAAATAACAGAACCTATTTGTTATTCAATACGATTTAGATTTAGTTACGAGCCTTAACGAATTCAGTCCGGATCGATGTTTGTAAACCATAATTACGAATTTCCATGAAACTGTTTTGAAATTCAAATCGAATACGATTACTAAGCATTTGGACGAACGAGATTTTATTGTAATGGGAAGTTAAACGACTTTTAAAAATTCCCTACCATTGGGAATATGTTAAAGAGGTTTCGAATTTGATCGAACGGCGCGCCTTCGGTCGACGATAATAAAATATTGGCCAAGCAAACTTCGGTATGAAGCGCTCAAACTTGAGGAAGGCAATTTTTCTTCGGGCGTCAATGTCAGCGGCAATAATTTAAACTTTCACAACGGGCTAATAGATATTGTCAATCTGATAAAACTATGCGTCTTGAAAATACAATGATATGCATTTATTTACATTTTGTCACGTGATTATAAGATCACGAACAATGTAAATGCTATGTTCAATAAATATAAATATATATACCATTGGCTTACATTATTACACATATATTGGTCTCAGTATTTAAAAAAGTAGGTATTATGTAATAAAATATAATTAACTACTTTTAATGCTATAATAGAATCAGGAATTGTTTGACAAGACAACTAAGATAATCAATATTTTTTAAATCAAAAGGTACGTTACAATTCATTTATTGTATACGTTACGACATACTATTGCAAATAACCAAATCATTAGTTTTAAGTTTTCATTAATAATACATATAAAAATAATAAGGGCAAATTACCATCCACTCGGTGCTACGTCTCAATGAAATATAACAGTCTGCTCACCCTTACCCTCCATTACCCTTAACTTATTGCGGGTAACATTGATAAAACTTCACTTTTATCCGCCGTAAAGTAAAAATAATCGCCTGTTACTGGATACCTTTAAGCAGGTAATTGTCCATGTATTTTTAATGTTAAACTAAACATTTTGTTTTCATGTTTGTTTATTGCCTTTTTTAAATATTTTGGTGAACTAATTTCAACAGGTTATTTCAACACGACCTAGCCTATGTCTTATGTTACAAAATAAAGAACCTATTAACATAAAGGGTGAATAAAAGGAGACATCCGGATGAAACTACCGGAAGGAGCCAGTATTATATATTTATTTTTCGTCTACCGTGCAAGGGGTAAATGAGCCAGTGTAATTATGGACACAAAAAATAATGTCTTAAGCCTCACGCTTAGCAGAGCATTGGCGACGGCTTACAGAAACCATTTGCCACTAAGTGACCCGTGAAATACCTCCTCATCTGCACTGAACTGTCCGGTAAAACACGTATAATTAACGATTGAGATGTTTAGGTTTTCGAAAAACAATTTATTATAACCACGCGATGTGAATATAAAAAATATATTTACAATTCCCTATGTCTACATATTTTAGAGACAAATTGTTGAGGAACAATACACAAAATAGTTTGATTATTTCATAATATTACATTTTTAATTATTATTATAATTAAGATTGTATTAAATAAATCAACGATACTATAAAGGCAATTTGTGCTAGAATGAGTTATTATAATCAAAAACATTCAATTACACGCAATGTTCAAGTGTACAATATATTACTATTTAAGTAAAAATATCACAAAATAAAGCAGAAGTACGAAACCTAGCAAAGTACAAAATAAACATTCGAATCGTCAAGACAATGGATGTTGCGATTTAGTAATCACGTTGCTATCCGATTTCAGGCAGTCGATCGGCTCGGATAGAGATATTTCTAATTTTTCGGTCGACCGGCAACGCAGTACCGGTTGCTTCAGAAAAATAGATAAAACAAACGCAAACAGACTGGAAAAGGAGAAACGAGGGTTAAATCGTGAAAAGTAGCACTGTTTGTGACGATTTAAATCATGCTTTTATTGGAAATATCTTGTTACGATATCGAAACCAATTTTACTCCGACGTTTTGTGAATTATTTATTATAGACCTTTAGATACATCTTTATGTATTTTGAGATGTATGATCATTTTGTTTGTTTCATCTCTTAAAACGTAAATTATACTAACGTAAAAACGTAGACAAAGTTAAAAGACACTTTCACTTTTAGCGGTAATATATTTAATAAGATATTTCCCGTACCTGAAGAAGGAGGCGAAAAGCGGAAAGAATTCTAACGGAGCAATATAAGCGGCCACCTGCTCCGCACAGATAGGGATCATAATGTTAATTTAATTAAAGTACTAATCTAAATTGCAGACGACCCGACACCCGCCCATTAAAGGGATATTTCGTCGCCGACTGTTCGAGGAAAGTTGCTGACGATAAATATTTTTGAAAACAACTTAAGTAATACTTTCACCGGTTGAAAAGTATGTGAAGGAAAATTGAGAAAGATAATATTTTATTTAGCGTGAATGAAACATTTATTAGAAGAAAAATTACTCACATAACGACAATCATACACTGATAGTGTCATAATAAAATCCTAACGACGAAAACGAACGAAGATTTCGTGATCGAAATAGGACCTTTAGGCGCCCACTAAAAATGCAAATTTTTGGTCAATGAGTGAAATGTTTGCTATAAACTTAAATTTATTAAGAAACCCAATGTTTGATCAAGGAGTCTATGCTATTATAGTCATCAATTGGTTAATTGAAGCTAGTGTATTAATAGTTCCTCTGTATTAAATTAGTATCATGAAATTAACAATTTGAGTAAATTTTAATTAAAATTATGTAGTTGATATTTATTTATAAGTATATTATTTGAACACAAATAATTAATAACAAGTTTATTCAATAATTCTATTAATCTTCGTAGGTATAGTAAGACGTTTGATATTTTTTTAAGAATATAATACTAAAAAAAATTCTTTATTTTTATTAATTTTCTATTGTAGTGTTTTTTATTATTCCACAGGATAATAATAAAAAAGTTCAACGTGAAGTTTATTAGAGAAACCGTTAGAATGGTCGATACTTTCATATTAATAGTTCACAATTTCGCACAACTAAATAAATGAGCCAACTTTAATTAAATCGGTGAGATTGTACATAGTTATCTTAATAGCAGACAGCCAGTTTAATTTCTATTAAAAGGGTCTGCCGGCGGTTCTCTGCTAAAGGTAAAGTTTAGATGT
>DVXP01000254.1:0-23747 GCA_018235645.1 Junonia grisea | reverse complement strand
CGTTTATTTTGTTCCTCATAGGCCACTCAATCATCCAGTTCAAGGTTGACATCGACCCACCAAAGACCCTGTATATTTATAGTTTTTTTTTAAATAAGTTAACTATAATTATAATCTTATACAAAGCCTGAAAGGTTACGTAGTAAATACGCTTCTGGTGAGAGTGTAGAGTGGTAGTAGAGGCAAAGTCTTAATTTTGTCGTGATAATCTTCGGTTAGAGACATGGTATGTCACAGTATATAACTTATAAAATTATACGGGTGTGTTATTTTTAATTAATTTATTTAGATTAATTTTAATGCGTATATTCATGACTTTTATATTAAATCAATCATAAATAAATACATTTTTAAAAATCTTATCATCTTTCCAACATTATTTGGTACAATTTTACGTAATGTCATATTTTTCTCTTGGTTTTACGATTAAAGTGGCAGCCATGTCTTCTCGAAAGTAATATTATAATGGAATTTGAATGCATGTTAATCTATATTATAACAAATATATATTAAATAAATACCTCTTTTGGTAAGTCAATAATTTATGTGAGTTTTATTTGTATTTATTTCCTCAAATAAGCCATCTTTCACCCTACGTATAAGAAACTGAGTAGAGGTTTCAACCGCTAACTTTTTACTGGAATATCAGGATTTTTATTTAAAAAATCTTGTAAGCACAAAAGACACAAAATATAAACTACTACTACTATTTTAAAAATTTCGATGGGAAGGAAAAGTAATTGAAATAAAACAAACTATTATTTATTCATATAAAGCATTTCTAAAGCCTTTATTCATATTTTCAAGGTAAAGTAAAGTATAACCTTTGAACATGAATTAAACATCAACGGTAGCCCACGGGGTCCATGCCAGTGTTGAGGCTGTAGTTTCGGTACATGCCGGCGGCCGCAAGCCGATTGGTGAAGGTTTGGCCGGCGGGGAAGAACACAGACGGCACTGAGTGGTATCCTGTGAATATTTTAACATTATTATTATTATATTTGTTATAAAGGGAATACCTATAACTGTCTATGTATTTATATCATAATAGATAGGTAACTGACGTAGGAAGGAAGGAGATATCAAAAAGAATTAAATAATTGATTTAGGTACCCATAAAGATTAACCACAATGTTTAACTTTTTTTAAGTTGATTTGACGTTATAGAAAAATTTCATGTTTTTACCTTAAAATGTACAACTATCGAAATAAATCATGGAAATGGATGAAGATAAAGAATAACGAAAACAGTAAAATAATTTAAAGACGGTTTTAATAAATAAAACACTTTTAATAAAATGTCAACGTTTATTTTTTGCTACAAAATGAATAACATATTTAACATAAACTAAGTATCTCCTTATTGGTTATACAAGAAATTATGCTTAAAAGAATAACAAAATCATTTTCTTAATAGAACATTTTGGCGTACCTTATTAGGTACACTATACACAATGTACTAGTGTGCACTAGTACCTACACACTAGAGTGCACGACGTTATAAGAGAAAATAATCATGCATTGTGCTTAAAACCATTTAAAAAAAAAACATTTTAAATATAAAGCAGTGATCTTTTGTTTAACTGGAAACCTCATTTCAACGGCGGCGGATCCCGGGCCGTGTTGAGCGAGTAGTTGCGGTACATGCCTGCGCTCGCCAGTTGATTAGAAAATTGTTGGTTTTTGGGGAAAAACGCCGAAGGTATTGTGTGCCAGCCTATAAGATAGCGGAACAAGCAGTATTTGTTATCCAATATAACATACCGCATAACAAAATTTTATTAAGACTCTTAAATTTTTATCATGTCAAAAAGTATTTTTAGAAAATTTTATTTAATAACTCAGTTTTTAGTATATGCAAGTTTAGTCTTTGCAACTGCACTATTTTATTATTTTTGTTTTATCGACTTCTTCATACCGTTTTCAAATTATATAAAACATATCATTTTTGTACATAATAACTAAATAACACTTCAATTTGGATATTTCTTTGACTAGACAAAACATGAAGAAACAATATTTAATGTTTAATGTGTATAAATAAAATTATAAATATTACCCGGTGGATACCATCCGTATTCGCTCGCCGACGTCCTATAAAACGGATGCTGCTTACTGACTTGACATCCGTAACCATTGAACCAGTCTGCATTAAGAAATAAAATATTTACTTTATAATATGTGACTCTAAGCTTTTATATGGTAGAGACGAATAAATTTAAACGATCATTGCTCCAAGCTTAAGTCAATAAACACAGCCCGCATGATACGTATATAACACCTAGCAATACCTACTGCTTTTGTTTGTTGACAAGGATCAATGACATCAACTTAATTCCGACTTGACATTTTTGAATTCTTTATTTTGTTAGGTAAAGGCTTGACCAGGGCTTTTGTGGGGGAACACGGGAGCACGCAGAAGCAGACAGTCTGTTTCCAATGGAAATTATATAAAAATTGGAAGATATAAGTATAAATATTTCCAAAAAAATTACGGACTTTCGAAACTTTCGAAAATGAGCGTGTCCCCAAAATAGAAGTGACAAAAGTCCTGGTCTTGAGATTAAAATTTAATTCTGTATTAAACACATCAAATAAGTAACTACAAAAAATTTGAAATATTTTTACTTACTTATTTATTTTTACTTATTACTTACGGGGATGCTCAAATCTCTTAGGCAGATTACAAGTGTAAAACAGATCTGACGTTTTCAGTTCAGGCTTGTTTATTTCTTGCTGTAGGCTAGCCCGATCGGTGCAGGTTGCGGAACAGTAACCAGGTCGAACGTCTTGGTTAGAAACATTTTCAGCCTGCCTATCCTGATTCATCATAAAAAAGCAACATAAGCCATAAAATAAGGAATTAAAAAGAAAGATAGATTGTCCGTAGAACTTTCCAAATAGATATTAAACCGTTACCATGGCAACTAAATAATGAAAAGTTTACCCTGGTTACGGTTACGCTAATTTGATAAATTCAAATCAAATCTTTTTACTAGTACATTTTTTACCTATGCGTAGTTTCCTTTTTTTGCACGTTTGATTTGCTTAAAAATAAATAACTAGTGTGTGTGGGTTTCTTAAAGGCAAAATAGAGAAAATTCTAAAAGGATTACTTGCAATTTTAAAATAAAAATATTAAGTCTTTAGAACCACTCAGCGTGTAAAAATTATCTAAAGTAACACTTACACGAAAATATTTTCTGATGTTCATTTTTTATGATTCCAAAATTAACTCGTAAAATACATCTCAGCTTTACGTACTGGTATAAAATAGAAACAATTAAAATCATTTAAAAGTTAAAGATAATTGTATCTATATATTTTATATGTAAAAAACTTGGCTGTATAATTTGTTCCTTTTGCCTGTTAACTAAAAATGGCGCCAAAACTCGTGAAATGTTATTTCTGGTTAGCCCGGAAATCATTTATATTCGTCGAAATAAGTTAATAAAGATAAACACAGCTCTGTCTGTTAATACATATTGCCGAAGTACCTACCTAAAAAGTCAGGTTAGTTTATACCTAATTTTCATCTATACGAAACATTATTAAATTTCTTCAAATAACATGTATCAAATTTGTAAATAATTTAATAATGGCATAATTCAGTACATTACTCAGTGTAAGTTTAGGATTAGATCGCCTGGCATGCATTCAAATGAATATATTAGGCCTTATCAGTGGTATCGGGACAAACTGCCAACAAATGAGTGGGTGCCTATCGGGCGCCCTCTGCGATGTACCATTGCCTACTTCATTGTGACTTCATTACATACCCGTCTGTTTTTGATGACGCTTTAACTTAAATTAAAAATTAAAAAAAATAGAAGCATAAAAACGAGTGTCCACCGAAAAAACGTTGCCAACTTTTGTGTTCTCAATACGAATAGGCACCGTGGTGTAGACTTTTCTGTAATTTTCATCGACACATGAAAATTAAAGAAAAATTAAAGAAGTGAAGAAATCTTCGAAAGTGTTTCAAACAGTTGTAGTCACTGAAATTGCTAACAATTTTTGTGGAGAGCCACCTAAACAGATATAATAAATAATAATAAACTTAAAAGTGATCTGTCTACACTATTTCAAAGACAACCGTGACATTTACGTTACAATGAAAACTATCACAATTGACCAGCCGATAAATTTGCGAATTGTTAAATTTGAACTGGACTTTTCATCATTGTATCAAGAGAAACCGAAGCCGCAGAAGAAATTGAAAAAAATTAAAATACCGAAAACAAACTATACGAAACAATTGAGGAATATTCCACCAACTCCGCCGATCCAAAGTAATAAAGAGGTAAATATTTAAATTTTATGAGAATTTAAGATGTATGGGTCAATTTTATAAGACATACAAATATTTAGTAAATTATATATTTTCATTTATAGAAGCGGGACGTTAAAGATTTGATAGAGGAATTACTAAACGACATTTATGCAGACCAACGAGATTGGAGTAGTAATAGTGCCACTGAATACTGTCAGGAGTAAGAAACTATTTTTTAGCTATGTTTTTTTCCATTTATTCTAAAGGCCTTATCATGTCAATGAACAATTACGATAAAAATACGTACTTTATAAACATAATCGAGCTTGAAGGTTCTTCTAAAGATATCAGAAACAATAGCGAGAAGAAAAGATTCTCAACGTTGAAGTTTAAGAGCTAGTTTCAAATAGGTAACATTTTATTTTATAGAATATTACTTTCTTCTTAAAATAAAAGAGGTAGAGTAGCTCTGGGCCTGCTAAGATAAGGTTCAAATGTACATATATTGTATATTCGCCTGTATACAGAGTTAAACTTTCTGAACTACTAAAAAAGATACAAAAAAAATCCTGTGATAGTATTTTAATGTTGATATTTGCTGTTTTAGGGCTTATCTCTACAAAACATTCGTATGCGGCTACTTAAACGTAAAAGTACATACCTACTCTTACAATTAGACTACAATTTTTCCTAATATTAGATAACCGGAATGCTGCTTTAAAAGTTATTTTCATGAAAAATATGAAAATAAACGTTATTATGAATAAATATAAAAATACAGTATGTATTTACAAAAATCCCAGTAATAATATTTTCACGTAGTCAAGTTTTAATAGCACTTATGATAAATCTGTGTCATGCTATTAGACCATTCATTAACTTTACCTATTTACAGTGAAGTTAAACATAAATAAGTTTTATTATTGTATGAAGGACATTCATATATTCTTTGAATTTTAAAGTGTGTTTAATCATTCTCCGCTTACGTAATACTTAAATTTTGATATTATTTTTCTAAATGAAAAGTCACACATTCATTGATGACGTCGTCTCTTATAATGCAAACGTTTGTAAATTTCGATAAATCTATTGAATTAAATCGAGTTTGCTTTGCAGATCAACTACAGCTGCATCCTTTACGTCATCGCAGTCGAACTGCGGCGAACAAACGGATGCCATTGAACGCAGTTACCTAGAATCCTTGGGTAAAATCATTTTCATATACTCGTATAGGTACTTTTACACGTTACAATTAAGACGAAAACACATTATTGAAAATTAGTTGCAGTCATCATAGTTTGTAATCATCTGGCTCGTAGAATTTTTAATATAATCTATGGTCTTCCTATACAAATGGTAAAACAATCGAAGGCAAAAAAAATATTTTTTTTCAAATTATAGATTCCAGACTATTGCATTTAAGCACAAAGCTGTTGCCTGTTAATTCAGCCGCGTTTGACATTCTATGGGGTTTAAATTTTTCCCTCGAAACTCTTATCTCGATTAAAAAGTAAAAATACCCTATTTAGTTCCTTACAAGTCTCATTAAAACCAGTTCCGGTGATTAGCACGAAATATGTAGACAGACAGAGTGATATAAAGTATAAAAATAGATTTAGTAGAAACCTGTTATATTATTAACACACACTTCAATTTTATTTATATGTATATGGATGTATGTATAGATCTATGGATAATTATACTATTCATTATTTGACTGTGTTAATTAAAATATTTTAATGATTTTGTCGTTTTTAAATTAGATATTCAGGAACTCCGTGAACAATACATTGATGGCAAAGAGACTCTGCAAATAATCGGGGGACGTTTGGCAAAACATTTACGAGTGCGAGATCGACTTCACCGTCAACAAAAGAAACTTTGCGCGGCTTTCACTGTGCTCCTTCGACACATAAGTATGTATGAATGAAAATATAGTTATATTTTTCTGAGTATATTAGATATATATCCACAAAAATTAAGAGGATAAAAATAATTTGCGAATTGTCTGCACGCTGTAAATCTTATTGGCCTTTGCATTAGCCTAATCGATCTTTCATTATTTGTCAAATACAAAAATTATCTACACATATTACTTAGGAATAGTAATTTGAAAGTACGTTTAAATTTTCAATTATAGAGTTTATCATACATCAATAGATAAAGTGTCTCCTTTATGAATAACCATACGTCACGCTTCCATTCAAAGACCAAAATAATGTTACGCACATCCAGATATGTGGGCACGATCCGCACAAAGTGCTTTTTTCAGTACCGTCGTATCTCTAACTGACGTACACAACATTGCGAAATCAATAGACAACACGCACACCGATAGAGCTCCATACGCGATTGCGCATGCTCCATACAGACATCTACCACGACACGCTATATCGGCATTTTGACCAATTTCGTCTTCACCGCTATACGAGAATCGATTTAAAATAAAACCCATTGCAATGAAGTAGTAGAGGGTGAGCAACCCCACCACTCCGGTCCGCGACTTGCCCGGTAAACATCGTATCAGCTGGTCGCAACGCAGTAATAAATGTTATGGAGAAATGGCATATTTAAATTCACGTAATGTTTTTCTAACGCCACGCCGTGTATCTTTTGTACTGACCATCAAAATACCGATGTACCAGAAATAAAAATGTGTTGACACGATAACATCCTTCGATTCCTGACTCTGTATTCAGTGCAGTTTAATATGCGTTTGGTGTCAAATGTTCACGTTGTGCGGAACAGATGAGTGCTATTCTGAACTCTCTCAGGAACTTGGCGAGTTCTGCGAGGACTGCGTCAGGTACAAGTTATTATACATACCTATACATGAAATACTCTATTCATTTTGATTTAAAGTCAACACAGTAATTGGCGAGTATACCTAAGCATACCAAATAGTTCGCGGCACATTGAAACTCGTAATTGTACTCGTAACTTGTATTGATTTGCACGTTTTATAATATTGTAAATTAAATTAAAGTCCGCTTGGATCCGACATTAGTATGACTTACGCAATGAAAATTTTAAACGTGTACATATTACGTATAGCAAAAACAGGCTTTAAGGTTTGTGTTACTTTTATTTCATTAACTTTAATTATTATTACAGCAATTAAAACTTTAACTTTAATTACTTGGTGGTGTTCATTTTAAAAATTGAATTTTATAGCAATATTAAATCGCTCCTTTAATTTTTAAGTCAAAATGTATATTTTGAAACCTTGGTTTTACAAAAATCAACAATAAAAGGCCGTTGAGTTACTTTCGCGGTTTCTTCTACTACTTTAAACTTTTCCAGAATTGAATTATAACATTAAGGGTGTGTTACACAATATTCAAGTCAAGTTAAGACCCGTGACCACGAAATTTGTAAAGTACTCGAAACGGGATGACCAAAATAACTAATTACGCCGCCCGTTTAAAATAGTTTGATCTCTATTATTTGGAGTTTGTGAAACAAACTCTTATATTTAACCCTTAAATTCAAGATATTTCTTCTCCGGAAAAGTAAATGTTTTTAGTGAGTAAGTCCCTCATAAAAAGCAAAATAAAAAAAAACTATTTAGACTGTGACTTATTTCAAAAGTACCTATACTGGATAATCAGATTATCATCAAATACAACAAACACTTTCAAAAACTTAAATACCTTTGTATTGTTTAAAAGTCAACCTAGAAGGTTTGCAGCCATATATAAGTGTAAGTGTAATTCTGATTATTAACGTGTATGTTGTTCGGTAAAAGCCGGCGACACAAGCGCCCGGTTCGGAGTGTCGCCGGGCAGCGAGGGCCCCGGCGAGGGCGGCTTCGCGGAGTGGCTGCACGCGATGCGCCTCGTCGCGCGCCTGCCCGCCGGGGTGCCGCAGCACTTCCGGAGAAAGGTACGAATAACCAACACAGTACAATGTTAACAATTTACTACACTACTACAGTACCGCTATTTACACCAACATTGCGTTCAAAAGAGTACCACCATTAACCAGTAACCAACAGGAGAGGCCGCAGACTTGCTGCGAAAGCGATCCCGTAGCCTCTCCGTTTTCCGTGCTGTGGTGGGCCATCACAGGGGGTTTTAGTGAGTGCAATCTTACATAAGCCAACATCCCTCCCAGGAGTCGGGTATCTATGAAGATTTACCCTGCTTCAAAAAAAACACTGTTTATAAAGTCGCGTCAATGCACGCAAAACTTTTTACGCAAAATTTCAACTCTACATACAGGTTGTTGTTGCTGTAGCCTCAAATAACAATACGATTTAATGATTTCTCTATCGTTATGTAATTATTTTGTGTTATAGTGTCCCTGCATGTTATATGTTAAAAATGTCTGACTGACTATCCTATCAAAGCGCAGCTGAAACCACTGAAAGTTTTGAGTTGGTCTAAGAATGTAAGGACAAGATCAAACTCACAGCAAGCAAAACATGGATTAAAGCTAGAGTTTTTGTCATATACATATAATGTTACCGTCAATGCCTGAAGAAGCTAAAGTGCCAATAGATAAGGAAATGTAAATTTCCTTGTATGTTTTATGTAAATATTACGTAAATTAGTGACTGTTCTGGGTACCTACTTTGCAATAGCAAGTAAGAAACTTAAAGCGATAAAGAAAATACCTTGTGCTTATATTTTAATCTCCAATAGCGCTACATTTACGAGGATTTTTGGGTTATAATTTTATTTTATTATAAAATAAAGTAAGCAGTAATTTCGTTTACATTCCTTAGCTATCCCATAGCTTAGTTTCACAATTTTGCTAAGAATTTTTCTCTTATACTTGGTTAATCAATATTTGGTATACAGTGCTATACAATTTATTTTAACCGTAAACAAGCTTAATTTGCTGCTTTTTATAAAATCATAAAAAACTTGTCTTACTAAAACCTTCACTAAAACTAAAGGTATAAACCTTCTGATATAAATTGGTTTTATTAAATTTCGCTATAAAAATCAAAAGCACTTCTAAGTTATGTTATGTTTACGTAGTAGGTATGTACTTGTTGGTACATAATCAAATTACTTCTTCTATATTATTAATGCATATATATATGTATGATTTAAAGAGATTTCCATAATATTTTTATTCTTCGCGATATCTCTGGAATTCTAATATTGAAGACTTGGCAGGACTATTCCTTGTGCTATATAGAGATCCTATAAAAACGTCATCGATGCTGCGAGGATATACAATAAAGACATGTTTGTGTGTATGTGTGTCAGGAATGACCTGCTCCGTTGGAAAATTTCTTAATATTGGCATTAGATGCTAAACACGTCTGTTCATTAAAGGAAAGTTATTGGCTATTAATCATCACACTATGACTCATTGGACCGGAGCCGTAATCATAAACTTTACTTAATCTAATAAGTACCGAAAGGACGTTACCTATTCTGACCATTTGCGAAACTCATAAACATACATATTTTCTTATACTTATGTCAAATACGTACAAACTCATTTTATGTCAAACATTAACATGAAAGATATTGCAAATTAATGATCGTGACTGACTTATCTAAAAACCTACAGCAGAAACCTAAAACTTCTTATCGAATATGGTTTAACGAATTAAGCTTACACATAATAATAATGACGTTAACTAAGAAATTATTTTTGAAAATTCAATCCCCAAATGGTTGTAACGGAATCAAAATTTGGACATAAAAAAGAAGAATAAATTTTAAGCGTACCGACATAACAACGTAGCCGAGAGCAAAATCTACTTGTAAAGTCCTTGTTTGAGTCAATTGAACATAACACATATACCCAACAGCAGGATTACGTCTGACGCATGACGTAGGCGTATGAGACTAACGCTTGACACTACATCAGGGATTCCTTAAGTTATACTCCATATCTGATAATTACCAATCATTCGATTCAAAGACTCACTACTGCCTACTAAAGACTCACTATAATTCCCTTATTAAATTTGTTTTTTCCACTTTCTTAAACAGGTGTTAGTAGTGTCATTCCATAATTATACGTATATCTATTTACATAAAAATGATAAGTTCTTCCCTAACATATCCTACGCTATATCAATATACGTTTTGTAACCAGAGTATTAATTTAAACCTAGTAACGAATAAGTTTGGTGGAACCATCATGACTTACAAAACTAGGTTCCTTCGAAACCACTTTGTGTATCCCTGCACAACAGCACTTGTGACAAAGATCTATCCTTGACATGATATCGTCTAATGGCAGTCTGAATGTGGTTTCCAGCTATGGCTGACGCTAGCAGAGCGGCACTTGACCGCGCGTGGCATCGACTGGGCGGCCGCCGAGCGCGCCTGCTTCCGAGCCAGCGCGCTGCCAGACGACACTGAACTCAGTGCGCAGATACTCAAGGTATAGTTTCTAGTAACTCACTTCTCATTAGGAGCTTGTCTCCGAACGTTGCACCTAACTTAGTCGAGTAAGTGTTTGTTGTATTAGTAAATGTTTATATACTTTATGGGCAATCGCCAATTTTGGTGGCAGGTATGATTTAAATTTATTTCATAAGTTTTTTATGGCATATATACCAGTATTAACGTACGACAAGATGCTCCCATGAATAATCAGCATGAGAACTTTTCCAATGATGCAAGAAGTTCTAACGCTGAGTTCTTTATCTTCATGTTACTATGACAAAACGGACATGCTCGTCCCTAAAACTCTCACTCGCACTTTCGAAAATATCAGCGATATTACTATAACTATACTAATATTACCATTGTGTCACAAAAATAGTGCTTCTCTTGATTACAGGATCTACATCGAACTGGCTGTTCTCTGTTCTGTGGAGCTGAAGGTCGTGAAAATCAAGGAATGTTACGGAGGGTTTTATTAGCTTATGCCAGGTAATTTTAATTGTAGTTTGACTAGTTTGTTTAAATAATTCTTTCTTGTATTTTTATGTTATTCTTCAAATTTCAGGTGGAACAAAGATGTCGGTTACTGTCAAGGTTTTAATATGTTAGCAGCGATTATATTAGAAGTTATGGATAAGTCGGAGTCAGACTCGTTGAAGGTAAATAAAACCAATGTCAATTAAAACCATGACCTCCGGAATTATTACTAACTTGTATTTCTCTTACCATTCAAGGTGATGATATACCTAGTGGAAGCTGTGCTGCCGGAAGGATATTTCGCTGATGATCTTCGAGGACTGTCCGCCGACATGGCGGCCTTCAGAGACCTCCTGCGACTAAGATTGCCACGCCTCGCTCAACATATGGATCATTTACAGAGGATATCTGATGGTATGACCATATAATAGTTAAATGAAAAATTTCTATCCTAATGTAGTTTTTATCTCAGATAAAAAGCTCCTATTATTACTGATTGAAGAGAGAGAGAAAAATATCGATTTTAGTAAACTTTACTGTGGTGAAGGTTACTTCTTAAATAGTCCTACATATATTCGACCAGCAGCTGAGGACAACTGAAGAATAATCATGCAATATAGATAGTGTTATATTTTACCAAAGTTGGACCATTATGGAAAGGAGGCATATTTTTAATAATTCTATAATAATTATATCAGCATTTAATGCAAACAGGTGGAGGAGTGGAGCCGCCGCTACCCGACGTGTTCACAATGCAATGGTTCCTGACCTTATACGCCACGTGGCTACCGCGGGACTCCTTGTTGAGGATTTGGGACTTAATCTTGCTGGACGGGAATGAAATCCTTCTGCTCACAGCACTGGCGATCTGGGACATGCTTCAGGAGTATGTAGAGTTTGATTTTTTATGATATTATCCAAAAATAAGAAGGCAAGTCATCCGATGTTAAGTGATTACTATCTATCATACCATGAACATTCAAATGCCTACGAAACCATTATGATCATTACCTAATCGTATTGTGCAGCAGTAGCCTGTAAATATTCCACTGCTAGCCAAGGTATTTTTTATTTCAAAGTAGATCAGAAGCTCAACTCACTACTACTAAGATTGCTAAATGCTTAAGAAAAATCAAATACACTAAAAAATCTGAATAGTACCAGTAAGAGTCGTTTTTTGGAACGTTATATATGTCTACTTGGTTCTGCAGTAGTCGCAGTAGCATCGATGTCCGTGTTGCAGTCGCATCCTGTCGGCGCGGTCGGCGGACGAGTTCTACAGCTGCATGGGCGGCGGCGTGGGCGCGGTGTGGGAGGCGGGCGAGGCGCTGGTGGTGCGCGTGCTAGCGTTCAACTCGGCGCCCGAGCTGCCGCGCCTGCGCAGCCTGCACCGCTACCGGGTCGCCCCGCCCCACGCGCCCCTCGCGCCCCTCGCGCCCCGCCACGCGCCCCGCCACACGCCCGCGCACTCCGCGGTAACTATACCGTTAACACTACCCATCCGACATCCCCATTGATGACGCGCTACCGCCCCGTGCCCAAGCATCAGCCCCCGCACTCCGCAGTAACTATACCGTTAACACTACCGCACTGCTCTCGGCGGGCACTATATATTTGTACGAGATTTGACGTCAAAATGTAAGAGCGGCTCAACATCCGCAGTAAGGAACCTCACAACTGACGCACTCTACGTAAGTGCTGTTGCGGGTGGTAAACGCATACGTTTACCACCCGCAACAGCACATTTCGGTGCAATGACATGTCTTTCATTTTTAGAGCTCTTACTAGCCTCTTATTAATTTTTAGAAAATTAATTTTCCCATGCTTGCATATGATACTTTACTTGTTAAGATCATAGCGTAAAAATTAAGCCAGTTGCCGAGTAGTGGTTTTGTGTTGTTGTTTGTAATAGAAGAATTATAGCGGCATTTACAACATTTATTCACTAGAAAATACTTTTTAGGTGCAATCGATGACGAAGCGAGGATTACGTCTTTTCTATTCTGAAGACGAAGGGGACTCTAGTGATGATGGAAATAAAATGGCCTTAGCAACGGTACCTATATTTTTATATATATGTTAATTTTAATAGCAGTAATTCTTAAAGAAGATTATAATTTTGTATAATAATATTCACTACATTTTTTTTTTGGAATTTACTATTTGTTTTTATACAGGTTATACCTAGACGGGATGATCGAGCCGGTGACAGACTTTCATTAGACATAGGAGCGCTAAAAAGGCAATACGCTCGACTAAGAGAACGACAACGTCAAGCTCATGTTATTTTAGCAGCTGCTTGTGCGCGACACGCTGCCGGTATAAATATACCTACATATAATATGGCTATACATTAATATTTTAAAAAACTATGCTAAATATCTAAGTGACATATATTTTATTTTCAGTCGGTGTTCCAACATCTCCAACATCGCTCACGGTCAATAATTTACTTCTTGGCAAAAGTGCTATAGTTAGTTCAAGAGGACGAAGACTCGGTCCTCCGCCAGGAGCTGTTCCACCGTCTCGTCAAACGACATCTGTTGCTGAAATTACGAGTCGATATAACAAAACTGCAAGTGATACTATTAGTTGGGAAGAAGAAAAAAGTCGGAAAACACTAAATAGAAGAAATTCTGTAAAATGGAAAGATATAAAAAAGGAAAAAGCACAAGACGTGGGCAGAAAAACGTCTATTGATTTAGAAGAAGCCGGTGATGGCGTTATAGTATCTGAATTAGAAGCTAATGCAATGATTGCTTCGATGCGATCTCGTAGTTCTAGTGAAACTTCTTCGTATTCTTCACGGTCAGAATCCAGTACTGATACTAGCTTATGCGATGAAAATGAAAAAGCCAGTGATTCAGAACAAGATCTGCCTCTTGATGACAAGGAAAATAATAAATTGAACACAAAAAGTAAAAAGCAAGTAGCTAATTCAAATTCTCCAGTACGAACAAATGTCAAAAGTAGTCCTCCGTCTATTAATAAGGAAACTTCTATGGATTATTCCTCCGTACCAGACAAAAATATTAATACAACAGATGTAAAGGTGAATAATATATCCGAATATCTGGACTCCGCTGCTGGTGAACCATTACGTGTTTATTTAGATGGTTTCGAACTAAAATTAAAAGAGCCTCATGATACCGCCAACGACAAGAAAAATGTTCAAACTACTGCCCATTGCCCCTTAAAATGTATGCGCCATCCCAGGTTAATATATGATAAAAATTTTCATAAACCAGAATATGATGAAAGAAAGAGTTACAAGAAGACAAATATATCAAAATCTAGCGCTTTAACAGATTATAGTCCTATTAATACTTCGTCTTGCCACTGCGTTGCGGAATATGATCCACTGTACAAAGAATTACCACATAAACTATGTTCTGCTTCAAAGTTACAAAGAAGTTCGAGACCTCCAGATATTATCGATAGTTTCGCGATGAATCCAAACTTTGTCCCGGACATTGACCTCTCTGAAGGATTAGTTCCGAATGCAGAAAGTCCAGTTAGAAGTCCCGGTTCCGATAGTGTTATAGTAAGTGAAGATGAACCTCCTATCCCATTAAAAATAGATAAATATTTTGAACATAGTCCTGAATTTTTCGGAGCACGATTATCAGATCCTAATAATTCTGATATTCCAAGTCGACGACCTACTAAAAGGAACTCACGTTTACCTAAAAAACCAGACTCTTTAACACTTCAAAGCAATAATAATGACAAAATTTTAAAAAGTGAAGTTGAACGTGCCTCTTCCTTACCACAAAGTCATAGTTTTATCTGTCAAAAATCAGTAAGTCCCGCCTTAAATGAAGAAGAAAATAAAGAAATTCAAGTGAAAAATATTAAAGATAATGTAGTAGATTATAATAATAGTAAAAATATTGAAAAACAAACTAAAAAACACGATGAAAAGCAGCTATCATTAGAAGAATTACTTTCAGATAATGACACAGTATCGTCAAAAGAATATGTGTTACGATCGGGTCGAAAAAATAGTGAAAGAGCTTTGCAAATTATACAAGAAAATTCGCAAATTCTAAGTCGAATATTAACGAAGCAAAATATTACAGCTGTAAATAATAAGACGTTACAAGAAAGTATAGGGGAGAGTGTAGACAAAACATTTAAAAATAATTCTCCAAAAACAGCTGAAACGAAATTATTGCACTCACCTTTGCTTAAAGAATCAACATCGGATTCACTTATCGGCTGTCTTAAAAGAATACCTAAAGAAGTAACGTCGGATAAAAGCGATATTCTGAGAGCTAGACCAATTTCAATTGATGATCCATTTTCTTTAGATATACGTAATATTACAACGGCAAGTGAAGAATTTTCTTTTAAAAGTATTAAGACGCCTAGCATTGAATGTCTTGGTAACAAAACAGATTTATATGGTTGGGAAAATAAAGGATTTTTTGCAAAATGTGATTACAAAAGTAACTTAAGCCGAGCGGAGAATGTAGATAATGATTATAAAAGAACGGAAAATGACATGCCAATCAGTGGTGATTTACAGCATAAAAACAGAAGGCCTATTTCGGATGAGTGGTCTAGATATTCATTTTCAAGTGAATCAAAAACATCAGTCACGTTACCCTCTTCAGAGGCCAAAGATACATCCACATACGAACGTCGATTTACTTCTGATGATTATAACTACCCAATGTCAAATTCGACCAAGTATAATGATTTATTATTAATGAAAGCAAGTGATGTGTGTACTAAAACGTTTGATCAAAGTCCGAAAATAAGCGAAAATTTTGTAAAAACCGAAAATAGTTCATTTAGTGATTTCTCCCAGAGAGTAACATCTTCGATCAGCTTTACGTGCGATCCGTCTGTAGACGATGATTCACCGATGGGTGCAAAAAGTAATTCTAGTGATACCCTATGCCAAATTACATCGTTAGATCAAGTGTCTACGCCTATATCGCCAAAAGTATTTTCAAATAGGGAGACGGCAATGCTGTCGAGGGACTCAGTGGAGATAAGTGATAAAGCCAAGATTGATACTGACGACACTTGCAGTGCTATAACTTCTCTTTTGGAGACGGATACGTTATCGTCGCTATCGTTTCCACGAAGTCCTTCGACGGGCTCCTACCATCCGTTTCCGACGCGGCCTCCCATCCGACTGCCTAAAGACATTGGAGTCAAACTTGGTATGTATCCAAAAGAATCGATAAATTCTCCGCAAAAATGAAACGATCGATATGATGAACGATGATTGAATGACCGTAATTAAATACAATTCCTTTACATTTGAATGTTGTTTTATCATTTAAAACTGTTTTGTATGTATTATTATGTTAGCTTATTTAATATTTAGACGTATTTAGAAGTGAAGTTTTTGAAGTTTTTATTGATTGTTATATCGGCCAATCCTGGATGAATTCAAGGAATAAATGGTATCTAAGTATTATTTAATTATAATGTAAAATATTATCTTTTTTTAAGCTGTTAATAAAATTCGCTTAATGGCTAATTCAGAATACGAGAGGCTTCGTTAAATACTTACTAAAATAACAAGCGAAAGCAAAGCAAGAAAATCCGTATTCTATTTGAGCTTTCTAAAATTATTTAGAAAAAATTACCAAACCAATTGCCTTCACTCTGGTGTTAGAAAAGAGAAAAAGATATAAACAAGAAATATTACACTCGATTAAAGTCAATAATTCATGGCAATTAACTATTACTAAAATGAAACTAGTAAAATTAAATAAATTACTAAATTACTAAATAAAATATGTTCGAAATATATTAAGAGAAATAACTATTATTTAAAGATAATATTTATTATACGACAATATTGACAATTAAATACATTATGTGATCGCAGTTCCAGTATTTTCATTATTTCACCTCACACTATTTCAAAAATCATCGATAACGGGTGGGCAAGTGCAGACTAAATGCTTGTCACCATACATGTCATCAATTCGACTTACGGTCGGCCAAATTTTGATTTCTCCTTTTACGAATGGCTGAAAAAAATAGAAATTTTTACAAACTTTTAGCGCTATTCAAATTTTAAGCTTACACACTGTTAGCAAAATCAGCGTGATAATAATTAAGATTGTGAATCTAGCCTTAATGGAATGGAATTCTACAATTTAAATTACCATGCTTCTGACATTTGAAAGATTTAAAGATTTAATAAATTCTAGTTTTAACTTACAGCCGGGAAAGCGGCTTGCTCTCTGGTGTAAGGACGGTTCCAATCCTCTGTGATTACCTCCTCTTGTGTGTGTGGTGCCATCTGTTTTCATTAAATTAGTTTTACATTTTCAACAATATTCATTTTTTATATGATTTTATATAATAAATTTTACATAGTTATATTTTACCTTTACTGGGTTTAACCGTTTGTCAATAAGTCCGTCTTCAATGTCTTTAATTTCTTTTCTAATTGTAATGAGCGCGTCGCAGAATCGATCTAACTCTTGAAGGTCTTCCGATTCTGTAGGTTCAATCATAAGCGTACCTGCGACTGGCCACGATATTGTTGGTGCGTGGAAACCTATAACACAGTTTTTCAATTTTAGTCACAGTGTTTTATATTATTTTGCTTATTTATTTATCGTATTTAACGTATCATACGTTCGTTATCAAGTGCAAAAAATTATGGTGGTAATGTTGTAACAATAATTTGTTAGATAATACTAAACGTTACCAACCAAAGTCCATAAGTCGCTTCGCAATATCCCCGGGTTCAATGTTAGCTGTTTTCTTTAAATCTCGTACATCTATTATGAATTCATGTGCCACCAGTCCCCTTTCTCCTTTATACAAAGTTTTATAGTAGCCGTCTAGTCTTCGTGACATGTAGTTAGCATTAAGGATGGCCACTTGCGTCGCTCGCTTCAAGCCTTTTGGTCCCATCATCTGCATAATTTATTATTTGGGTTAAGGGGTCATAATACTTTTATTCGACATGATAAATAAACATCAGGTAAGGACCGTCGTACATATCTTTTATACGAGTACATATAAATTGACGTAACTTAACATAATTTATACATAAAGAATAGAAACCGATTGCCAAACGAATGTACATATTATAAGGAACTTACTTTTATATAAGCCCAAGAAATAGGTAAAATAGCCGAGGATCCAAATGGTGCAGCGCTGACAGAACCGAAGCTATGCGCTGCGTCTCCTAAATCAGCGAGTGGGTTTATAACAGGGTGTGAAGGCAGGAATGGTGCAAGGTGAGCTTTTCTGAAAACCAAATAAACCAAAAAACCAAAAACATAAAAAAAATATCTTCGTATATACCTATATCGTTTTGAAGAAAAACTAAACTTACACTCCTATAGGTCCCATTCCAGGACCACCTCCACCGTGAGGTATGCAGAAAGTTTTGTGCAGGTTAAGATGAGATACATCACTACCGTAGTCACCTGGACGACATAGACCAACCTGTAAATAAAAAGATCATTCAATATAAAAAATGACCTTGATTCAATTATAATTTATAAATTAGTATAAAACACATGCAATAACGTAATAACCTAAAGAATAATTATTTTAATACACTCGTTTTGTCCGAATATCATTGATAAAAATTGGTTTAGGTAGGTGTATGTGACTGTTTCGTCGAAATCAGTTCGTGCTAAACTTTTTTGCGTACAGGTCACAGCTACCCCATCCGTCCCCCTCTAAACCTATTCAAATAACCATCCCTTAACATATCCCATCCATTCATCCACAAAACAATCTCATCCATCCCCAAATCTATCCCAATTATCCCATCAATCATCAAACCTACCTGAGCATTCATATTAGCGCCGTCCAGGTAGACCTGTCCGCCGTGCGCATGCACCAGCGCGCAGACATCCGCCGCGCGCTCCTCGAACACGCCAAAGGTGCTAGGGTACGTCAGCATTAAACACGACAACTTCTCGCTGTGCTCTTCCACCTGTGGAAAGATTAGATTGAAGAGGACTTTAATAAGCATGTACAAACATCTTATAAAGGTCTGACTAATATTGTTCTATGTATATTGAGTAGAAGATGCATACTGCACTGGTAGGTATAATATTGTAAAGATATGTGCCTTTTTAGGCTACTTTAATAGCTCATATTAGTTCAATTATTCGTAGTTTTTCCTGAATAGTGGATAGAGCAAAAAAGTAAATGAGCCTGTAGTCTTTGTTACTGTTGTACATCTTAAAAAAGAGCTGAAACACGTTTATCATTTATAATTGTATACATAAAGGAAGCAAAAAAAATATTATTGCATTTAATATCTTCAATAATTACCAATTCCTTTAAGTGTTCCATATCAATATCTCCAGAAGGCGTAACTCGTATTGCGCAGACACGCATGCCTGCCATATGCGCAGAAGCAGGGTTAGTACCATGAGCACTGACAGGTATAAGACAAATGTTTCTCCCGGTATCGCCTCGGAATTCGTGATAACGTTTTATTGTTCTCAAACCTGCATATTCTCCCTGAGCACCGCTATAAGTGTAAATTAAATTTACAAGTAGTTAATCAATAGCATGTACCGTCTATAAATTTTGGTCTGGCTTACAAAAATAATGTTAATAGAGTAAATATAATATAATATAAATAATCTTTGTAATGAACAACTATATACCCAATAGAATTTCCCATCAGTAAGTCTTAAGAAGTTTAACACCTAGACTCAGACCCATCATTTTCAGACATTTCTAACTTCAAAATATAAATATATTGAATTGGATACCTGTTAGGTTGGAATGATACTCGATCATAGCCAGTGATAGCGCATAGATCTCTAGCGAGCTCTTCAAATAGTGTGTGGTAGCCTTGGCATTGATCAAGAGGTGCAAATGGATGAATTTCAGTAAAATGCTTAAACGAGCAAGGCATCATCTCAGTCGTAGAATTTAACTTCATTGTGCATGATCCCTTGAAAAGTAGAAGTAATAAGATAGTTAGTGGAAAGAACTTACAATAACAAATGTCATACGGTTAACACTTAAAAGTGACATGTTATATTTTTTACTTAAACTTACCAAGGGTATCATAGAGTGGACCAATGATATATCTTTGTTTTCCAACCTCTTCATATATCGCACTATTCTAGTTTCTGAATGGTGCATGTTAAATACGGGATGTGTTAAGTATGGAGAGGTTCGTCTAAAAGAACCCTTCAACACACTACGAGATGTGACATCGCCATATTTCATAACCTACAAGCAAGAAACTGTGAATATAACTTCAGATACAATCAATATTACTTATAATTATACTTTTAATTTTACCTCCTCAACCTTGTCGCAATCGAATATCCATAACAAATCATCAACATCCTCCATAGTGGTAGTCTCGTCTAACGCAACACCCACTGCACCATCTTCGAAATATCTTAAGTTAATCATCTTCTCTTGAGCACGGGCTTTTATGGCAGAAGTATCATGTTCACTAACAGGAACGACATGTAGAGTATCAAAGTATACATCGTTGGATTGCTTGTGACCGCGTTTTCGTATTCCTAAAATAATAAATCAAAATATTTAAAAATTAAAAATGAACTGCTTTCTAAAAATAACCTAACTCCCTTCATTATTCAAATTAAATGTCTTTAAGTTACATAATAATGTTTTACCATGATCCAGCACTAACGTAGCATTATGTACCCTAGTGGCAATGTCTCTTAAGCCTTGTGGTCCGTGGTATACTGCAAACATAGCTGACATGTTAGCCAGTAGCGCCTGAGCAGTGCAAATATTGGATGTGGCTTTATCACGACGTATATGCTGTTCTCTAGTTTGTAAAGCTAACCTAAAAAAAGATATTTTAACAATTAAGTTCACCTACGACAACTTTCTGTTTGAAATAAAAGGATATTGTATCCTAATGCTACTAATAATGTTGTTACTGGTACAAAGCTCTATTAAGTTACCTGTACGCATCTCTTCCCGCCGCATCTCGTGTAACGCCTACCATACGTCCAGGCATCAAACGTACCAAAGGATGTTCGGCGGCAAAGAAACCAGCGTGTGGTCCACCGTAGCCAAGTGGAACACCTAATCTCTGAGAGGTGCCTACAGCTAAAGCTGCACCACATTCTGCTGGAGGTCTTATCAATGCGAGAGCTAAGAGATCTGTTGCTACAACTACTAATGTCTGAAAAAGTATAAAGAGATTTGTAATAAATTAAGAGTTTTAAACTTTAAACGGTTGAAACAGATATTAACATACCCCATGCTCTTGTGCAGCTGCTGCTAGTCCTGAATAATCATAAACCAATCCTCTTGTATCAGGACACTGTAGTAATACAGCTGAAATATCCCGCTGTGCAAAATCTGCCTGTCGAACATCCGGAACTACTATAACTTCAAGCCCTAATGCGTCTAAGCGCGTTTGAACTACAGCTAACGTTTGTGGGTGTAGTCGTTCAGATACGACAAACTTTGTTCGTCTATTATGCCTGAAATTAAATTTAAATACTTTATTTCGTGTGTATCCACATCTGAGAGAATATTTAAATCAAAAATTAACGTGTGACGCGGCCCGTAGCAAAACACTAAGCCATAGTAGTGTCGCTAGTCGCAAATTTTGATTTGTTGTAAATGTTTTAAATTAACAGCATGTATATATCTCACTGCTGGACTTAGACCTCATCTCCTATCAAGGAGAAGGTTGAGGAAGCTTAATCCACCACGCAGCTCCACTGCGGGTTAATGGATGGTAAAACGTTTACTAATATGAACTTTTATAAAATGATGATTTCATTTGATTTACCTATGACAAAGTGATAGAGCTTCCGCTGCAGCAGTTCCTTCGTCCAATAAGGAAGCATTAGCGACGTCTAAACCAGTTAAGTCACTAACCATCGTCTGATAGTTTAGTAAACTTTCTAACCGTCCTTGCGCGACTTCTGGCTGATAAGGAGTGTACTGGGTTGTCCTAAAATAAATCGATATTTTATTGTTAAGAGACAACATAATAATTTACACTGTTCCAATTATACGCAAAATATTTTTTTACCATCCAGGATTCTCAAACATGTTCCGCATGATAGTATGCGGAACACAGCAATTGTGATATCCCATACCAATATAAGAGCGCCATATTTGATTCTTCTCTGCTATTTTACGAACTCTTTCGATTAAATCATGTTCGCCTGAGGAGCAAAAATAATGAGATAGGTAAATAGTAAGTTTTCTCGTAAATAAAATATCAAAACCTCTAAAAGAAATAAATGATACGATATTAAATTTCTTGATAAAAATAAGTAAAAAAAAAATAAAAATCAATACGTACTCATTGGCTCGTCAATTTCCATGAGCCCTGGTAACTGGATTTGCTTAGGGACTGCATCATTTGTTAGTTGATCCAAACTCTGTTTTTGAGCAATAAAAAAATGTATCATTATCTAACTTATGAAAGAGCTTATTCATATCTAAATATTTCCCAAATGTACTTATTATTATTATTTAAAAAAAATTAAAAGGATATGATAATGATTAAAAGGATTGATAATTATAAAACTATTAAGTAACAATTAAACATCAAAAAAACGAAAAAAAGTCACTTAAAAAATTAAAAGGAAACCTTTATCGAACATTGACTACCTGCCTTAACAATATTTTATTTATAAGTAGTTATTTTTCAAATAAACTATTATGTATTAAAATAACTGATGTTTAATTACCTACTTTTATATATTGAACCAACAAAGTACAAAAATATAAATTTGAATCCAATTTTATCCCTTCAGTAAAGTTTGTGCTGGAGAAGATGAATAATATAATAGTCACGATATTCATTTCTTACCTTGTATCCAAGAAGATCTAGCATAGTAACTATATCTTGGTCCCTTGGCCCTATGTGGCGGCTCGGGAAGTCTACTCTCTCCGGAAACAAATTATCGCATTTTGAACTCTGTGTAGCGACACAACATTTCGTTATATTCATAAATTTCTTATTTTTTATTCTATTGAAAGTTTCATAGTTATTTTTAAAAAAAGAACTGCGTCTTGTTAATCTTAACATTTTAATTAAGTATATAAAATCATGCTATTGTCCGACTTATTAAAGAAACCGAGATAAACTGACACTGGGGTCAGAACTGTTGCAAGAATACATTAAAATCGATAAGAAATTTCAATAACAATATATAGTTTGGCTACACAAATAGTAATGAACTCAGTAAATTAATAATATTTTCGTACTATCTTTGTACGTTTTATCATAGAAAAACTAAAACAATTTCAACTTACCTACATTACAAATATTTCTTAAGTTATTAACAATTAAGTAGGTATTATTACTTTTTATCTACGTTTTATTATGATCACATAAGTAGTATTGAAATTTTATACATCATGTCAAAAATTATGATACAACCAGATGTGAACCCGTAGTATTATTACTTCGTATAATTTCATAATTTAAATAAGAACCTACTCATAATTTCATCCACGCGATACGACTGAATTAAAGGTAATAAAAAATATCGAACGAAATAAAATACAATATCGAAATAACATCTTATTTAATCCAAAAGACCATCATTTTTTTTAATTTTTGCCTGTCTGTCTCTCTGTCGCAGTCATCTGGTTAAATCAGCTACTTAATTGAATCACTAGCGCGTTCATTGAATGCCGACATTTAATTGAGT